>PVHX01006515.1:0-99911 GCA_004024805.1 Geosciurus inauris | reverse complement strand
AAAGAGCTGTGTTAAAGTCTCCAAGTATTATTGTGTTGTGGTCTATCTGATTCTTGTATTTGAGAAGGATTTGTTTGATATATGTAGAAGCTCCATTATTTGGGGCATAGATATTTATGATTGTTATGTCTTGTTGATGTATGATTCCCTTAAGAAGTATGAAATGACCTTCTTTATCTCTTTTCACCATCTTTGGTTTTCTGGTATCAATCTTGATCCATTTAGTAGGCTTTTCTGTTTCTCCCACAACACAAGCTGCAGTTGATATGGGGGAAACTAAAGCAAGTGAGAGATACAAAGTGTGGATCAAAAGACAGAAGAAAGAGAGGGCAAAGGATACACAAGGCTCCACTAAGGAAAGCCAGAAGCAGTTTGCTTTCATGTGGAAAAGGCAATGATGGACTTTGAATGTTCTTCCCCAGGGATATTTACATAGCACAACCATATGTCATGGGCTGGTCACATGAGCTTTGGCCTGGTGTACACAACATGACACATTGTTAGTATTTTTTTTTACATTGGTGATGTGAAGTTAACTTCTGGGTCTTTTCTCCACCTAGAGAAGGCAGCCCAAATGATGGTGTCACATCTCCAGAAACAAGGATGGGCCATCAACTCCTCCAAATTGCAAAAACCTAGGCTATCTGCCAAGTACATGGGGTTATCTTATTAGACACTGATGTTATAGATAAAATCCAAGCTTTCTCTATTCCCAAAGACCATCTCAGGAGTAATTGGATATTGGTATCCTTCCATCCCAATAGTTAGCACAAATGTTAAAATCATTGTATGATTTAGTAAAAAGGAAAGCATGATGGGAGTGAGAACTTGAACATCTTGAGACAACTTTTCAAGCAAAAGTAGCTTTAGAGCCAGGTGTGGTGGCACACACCTATAATTCCAGTGATTCCAGAGACTGAGGCAAAAGGATAGCAAATTTGAGACCTGCCTGTGCAACTTAGTGAGATCCTGTTTCAAAATTAAAAATAAAATGTCTGGGGATGTAGCTCAGTGATAGAGCTACCAGTGAGTTCAATCTCCAGTACCAAAAAAAAAAAAAAGTAGGGAAAGAACGAAAGAATAAAAGAAAGAAAGAATTGTAGAGAAAACACAAGTCCTGGGCATGTTAGTTGAAGACCAACCCTATGAATTGGATGTTTCAAACCGTCTTGATAGGTTTGAATATGGTTCTATGACAGCAGCATAGCAGTAAATTAATTTCTTTAGGAACTTAGTCACAGCTATGAAAGGAGACAAAAATATGGAAAGAAATTTTGAAACAAATGCCACTTTTGAAAGTGACCGTGTCATTTGAGAGCACACAGTCAAACTCCTCTACCAGGTGAAAACGAAACATACAACCTAACTAAAGTTATATGATTAGAAAATGTAACAGCTAAAGATGTGGCTGCTCAACTGGATAGAAAGATAGGTCACAAGGAAAAGTAAGTTCTCTGGCCAATAGCAAAGAAGCATCGACTCTCAGCAAGATTTTTGGACGTTGTACATGTATGTGACTCTTGGTCTGCCTGTTCCATGAAGCAGCCTTAGCCGATACATCATGTGATAGGATAGATAGCTCAAAATGGCTACCTGTACAACATTGGCAGGTTGAATTCAGGGGACATTTGCCCCTATCAAAAAGCTGTAAGGTTGCCTTAACATGTGCAGACATACACTGGAGTGGTACAGACATATGCTTGCAGAAGAGCCACACGGAAGGCAACCATACATGGCCTTCAAATTCTTTGTACTGTGTGTGGCACCACTATGGACATAGAAAATGACAATGACAAGGGAACACACTCTACTTCAGGGTGCAAGAATGGTCTGATATTTTGCATATAAATTTCCTCTTACTTTATAACGCAACTATAGCAGGATTGATTGCATGAGTGAATGGCTCAAGGAAAGAGCAACCAAACAAGGAAGATGGACACATGGCAATGTGAACCAAGTAAGTATGATTGGCTCTTAGGATCATCAATAAACATGACTGTAGGACATGCCCCTATGCCTGCCCAATGTTGATGCAAGAACCTGGACACCACCAATATTTAAATGATTATGCTTAAGAAGGATACATGCACTCCATGAATGGAAACAGTATACTTTGCCAGTGCTGCTGCCATAGGGGACCCACATAGTCTCTTGGTCATAGGAATGGCAAAAAGGGCCTTGTTAGTGTGGGTTTCTAGGTCCCTGTGCAGAGAGACTATTCAATAATTCATAGAAAGAGAAAAAATTACTAACTCATGCCTTTTAATCTCTAAATGAGAATGTATTCTTTCATTATGATGTTAATAATCTCACCATTGTCATACTACTCTTTATCAAAACCATAGGAAGCATTGTACTAGAAATATGGTATTATGAACCTGGAGATGGGCCACACATCAGTATTAGTCACAGACTGATCAGGTTGCTTATGTATTATTAAATAATCAAGATTTAAGACCCATTACATTTCATCCTTAGAGCTAATTTATTTCCAAAGTGAAAAAATATCATTGCAGAGATGCAGAACAAAACAGATTGCTGGGGATTCACTGAACCATCTCTGTCCTCTTCCACTGGTCTCCTGAAACATCTGAAATCAGTAACCTTGGTGTGCAATGGAAGTGAAGGTTAAACTGAAGCAACACCCACCACTCATGGACACAGCTGACAATCCTTATTAAATATAAATATAGTTTCTTTTAAGGACACCAAATATCATGTCTTCTACCTTGTGCTGGAACAAATGGCTAAGGCTATGCCTTTGCTGAGGTATACTGTTTGACAGCTTGGGGTGGCTAATTGCAATACAGGTCGAGATGGAAAGTTCTTCTCTGTATGAAAAGAAACAATGTTTGTAATGTCTCTCTACCCTCAATAAATATGAATTGAACCCCTATTAATTGATGTAATTTAACTATTGTACTCAAAGACACTTACTACTTAGGATGGCAAAGTTAAAGAGTACATGCAGGAGTATAACCTTCCCCTTAGGGATTGCTATAGACAGGCAGCACCCATGGGTGGCCATACCTGCCTCATAACTTCCCACTTTGCCTATGACTCTCTACTAATTGGAATCTGGTAAAAGCTATACATAGAGGGACATAAGTTGTCTTGTGGATTTACCCACTTGCTGTACTGTCCCCTCAAGGAGCAAGTATTGCCATTGAGTACTAGGTTAAGGCTTTAGCTAAACACATTGCTGCTGCCTTAAATAATACTCATGGAGCCAGAACTTTGGTTAACGAAGAAATTATACAAATGTGGAAGGTAGTACTTCAGAGTAGAATGGTGCTAGATATGCTAAATGCAGTATAGGGAGGAACCTCTGCCCTTAAAACGGAACACTGTATATGTATCCCCAACGATTATCATAATTCGTCTTTGGTTCTATGTAAGTTGCAAAACCCATATTACAGCTATAGGTAAACTCAATTTTGATCCTATTTCTACTGCTATCTGGCAATATATCATATTGTTTGCTTGTTCTTATAACAGGATTTATCACATTCTGTTGCTGCTCTCTATATTAGAGTTGTGGGATTTGGTTACAATGTTGTTTTATTCAGCTTTTCATTTCTGGGACCAAAAGACCTGACAAGAACAATTTTAGATAGGGAAAATTTGATTTGGCACTCACAGTTTCAGACATCTCAGTCCATAGATGGCTGAAATCATTGCTCTGAGCCCAAGGTGAGACAGAATATCAGAGCAGAAGGGAATGACAGAGGAAAGCAGCTCATAATATGACAACCAGGAATCAGAAAAAGAGCCCTGCTCATCAGGGACAAAACATGTACCCCAATGGCATGTTTTCAATGACCCATTTCCTCCAGCCACACACACCCTGCCTATAGTTGCTGCCCAGTTAATCCTTGTCAGCAGATTAATGCACTGATTAGTGCTCTCATAATCCAATCATTTCACCTCTATACTTTCCTTCATGTCTCACACATGAGCATTTGGGGGACACCTAATATCTAAACCATAATAAATACTGATGGGTCACCTAAGAAACATTGTGGAAGATGGGTGTTATAAAATTTTTATGGCAATCAGACACAAGGGTAATGAAGCATATCATTCCTAAAGAAAAGGGAAATGGTAAAACATGATGTACTTGAATGCCCCTCTTTGTTTCCAAAAACCTAGCCAAGTTCAGGGAACAATGAGAGCAAGTTTGGACCGAAAAGTTCAGATGTATATCTTCTTCAATGAGACTGACTTTTTCTTATGTACACTGGGAAGTAGGGAAAGTTAGTGTTATCTGTAGAGAGCTACATTTCTGCATATATACCAGGACAGTTGCTCCTTGGGATTCTGGTCATATGAGTATATTGAGCAAATTAATGCTGCTATGATTTAGATAGGAAGTGTCTCCCAAAGGCTCATGTGTAAGACAATGACAGAAAGTTTAGAGATGAAATGATTGGGTTATGAGAACTTAAACATAGTCAGTGCATTAATCCATTATTAGGGATTAACTGTAGGCAGGTATATTACGACTGGAAGAGGTTGATCATAGAGGTGTGCCTTTGGAATATATATATATATATATATATACATATATAGTCCTTGTCCTTGTTGAGTGAAGATCTCTCTCTGCTTTCTGGTACCATGTTCTGAGGTGCTTTCCTCCACCACACTCTTCAGCCATAAAAGGCCTCACCTCTAGCCCTGAGGAATGGAGTCAGCCATCTATGGACTCAGACCTCTGAAACTGTGAGCACCCAAGTAAACTTTTTCTCCTTAAAATTTTTCTTGTCAAGTCTTTTGGTCACAGCAGTGAAAAATCTGACAAAAACACTGTGATGTTACTGCCTCTGCAGCCTAACATACAAAACCCTCTCTGAGTGGGGAAAGACATAGAACTGATGGCACTGCAGAAAGGATAAGTGCCACTCATCCAGCTGGCCACCACTAGACAAAACACCACAAAGGAGAAGTGTAATGCACTGTAAGTGACGGAAGTGCTGTCAGCCTGTCGCGCCATTGAATACTTGTTGGTCCAGTGGTTAATCTCTTGTGAGTTTTCCCCAGTAAGTTATGTTTCTTCCATGCTTTCTGGACACTTTCTTTGGCTTGTCTGCATCCTACCTCACTGCCCTAGCACAACTGGGCTGTGGATGAAACATAATATGTGGGACACCATTTGCAAGCTTATTTTCAATCTGTATATCTTCTTTAGTGAAGTATCTATTAAAATCTTGGAAAATTTTAAAAATCAGGTTGTTTTATTATTTTTCAGTTTTAGTGGGGTTGTCTATTTTGTATAACAGTTCTTTGTCAGTTATGTCTTTTGCAAATATTTTTTTCTCAGTATTTGTCTTTTATTCTCATTCTCTTGACAATATCCTTCCCAGAACAGAAATTTTCGACTTTAAGGAAATTCAATTTATCAAGTCTTGCTTTCATGAACTGTGCCTTTGGTATCACATGTAGAGACATTACTGTATCCAGTATTACTAGATTTTCCCAATATTATCTTCTACACATTTAATACTCTGCAATTTAGTTTTAGGCCTTGGCACTTTTTGGGTTAATTCATATGAAAGATGTATGTAAATTTGTATCTAAATTTGTTTTTTCCTTTGCAGATATCCCACCATTTCTGTACCATTTGTTGAAAATGACTGTCTTCTTTTATTATTTGTGTTATCTTCATTTGTTTGTCAAAAAGTAGTTGACTATATTTATATGGGTCAATCTCTGTGCTTGCTATTTTATTATATTAATCTATTTGTTCATTATTTCACCAATGTCACACTGTCTTGATTATTGTAGTTTCATAGTAAATCTTGAAATCAGGAAATGCCAGTCCTCCTACTTTCTTACTTTTCTTTATCCAATAATGATTTGACCACTCTAGATCTTTTTACCCTCTTTCTAAACTTGAGAATCAGTTTGTAGAGATTCACATATCATCTTCAGGGATTTTCCTTCAGATTGCAGTAGATTTTTAAGATTATTCAATTGGAAAATATGCAGCTATCTAGTTCATTTATTACTTTATTGTATTTGTAGCCTCATTATTCAAAAATGTATTTATTCTAACATTGGTGGATAGTGAGATCTCTTCCAAAATATTTAAGTTATAAATAATATTGTACTATTTATGGACATATGAACATCTCTCCAGTCAATATCTATAAAATTAAGATTTGCTGAATATGTGCATATTAAACTTTACTACTGTTTCCTTCCAGAGTAGTTGTATAAATTTATACTTCATTATAAATAACAGTATATGAAAACACACTTTATTCTTCACTATTACTACCATTTGGTTTTGTAAGGCTTTAAAGTTTTTGATAAATTGAAGAATATGACAAAATATTTCATTGTTTTCATTTGCACATCCATGATTATTACTGACCATATTTTTGTAAGCTTTCTAGTTACTTTATTAATCATCCATCTAGAGCGTTTAACAATTTTTCCACACTGTTGATTAATTTTATTTATTTATTTATTTATTTATTTTGGTACTGGGGATTGAACTCAGGGGCATTCGACCACTGAGCCACATCCCCAGCCCTATTTTGTGTTTTATGTAGAGACAGGGTCTCAGTGAGTTGCTTAGCGCCTCGCCATTGCTGAGGCTGGCTTTGAACTCGCGATTCTCCTGTCTCAGCCTCCCTAAGTACTGGGATAGCAGGAATTTTATTCTTTTTTGATGTGTGTTTTCTATCTTATTATCTGTCCTAAATGTTTTTTAAAATTTTACTTTGTAAATTTCTGCCTAGCATTTTATATATGTTAAGCAGTAATGCTTTCCTATTTATGCGTGTTTGTGCAAATACATTTTCTGCGTCTGATTTTTTTTCATCTTCTGTAATGATTTCTGGAGATGCATGTATATTTTATTATTACTGTGCTTGAGGTTCTTAAATTTGTGCATGTTGTATCTTAAGAAATCTTTCTTGTCCTTGGATCACAAAATGACCTATTATTTTTCTTCTACAACATTTATAATTTTGCTTTTCACATTTAACATTAAATTATCCTGAGATCTACCTTTGTATATGATGTGAGTCACAAATATAACTTTTTTTCAAGTCTATGTGTGTGGGGTTGTTTCTGGGAGAAAGCTCAGGTTAATGTGAGGCTGTCTTGCACCACGGGTGATGTTAAGCACATTTATCTCATGTAATTTTTTCTAGTATGATAGAATTTATGATGGAGATATACATTAATTGATATCAGATACACCACTGTTACCCTGGTGGGAATTGAATCCTTGATATTTATTCTTATAATGGTTACCCTTATATTTTTTGTATTCTCACTTGTCCAAATATAACAGATTTGCATTAATCAAAATCTATATTCTTCTTCTAAACCATATCAAGATTATTTTTTAAAAAAGACTTAACTTCAAGTATATTTCCCATCCTACATTCATTGCTTTTTCGTATTTTGGTTCAATTGTGTTTTGTCATTAGTATTAAGATTATGTGATCCAGCTCATTGTTATTTAGATATGTTTATATTTTATGAGTTTATTAATTGATCTTGGTTTGAAATTTAATTTCTTTCTCCTTGGATCATTTTATTTAGCCATTTTCCATGAGGATCTGTTAGTGGTAAAGCCAGTATTTTTTTATCTGAAATTTTCTCTCAATCCTTGAAAGGTGTCTTATCATCTGGCTTCTATTACTTCTTTTAAGAAGTTTAATTCTAATCATTATGGTATTTACACTGTAGATAATTTATAAATTGTTTTTAATAATATCTTTCTTTGATTTTCAACATTTCACTGTTTCTAGTTATAATATTCTTAGTTTTATTTTTATTACTCTGTGAACTTTTCAATTCTGAAAATACATGTGTTTTATTGATGCTGAAATATTTTCAGCTACCATCAACTTGAATATTTCCTGTCTGGAACTCTAAGTAGGAATATTCTGAGCTTTTCCTTCTATTTTCCAATCTTTTATGGTCTTCCATTATTTATGCCTTTTTTTCTTTTTGTCTCTCTGATAATTTATCAAGATAAATTTTCATCAATAATTTCAATTGTTCTTAATATGATTTTTAAACATATATTGGACTTGAAATTCTAAATAGAATTTAAACTTTTAAATAATCTTAAAAGTTTCTTCACCACAGCTATCAACAGACTGACATGACAACCTACAGATGGGACAAAATATGGGACCACAAGAGTATATGTAACCTATTGTTGACTAAATCATCATTATGTGGTATGCTAGCCAGCTATCATTATAATAAAATGCCTGAGGTAATCAACTTAAAAAGAGAAAAGATTTACTTGGCTCAATGTTTTAAGAATTAAGGTCCAATTACTTTTGAGTCTCTAGTGCGGCAGTTCATCATGAAAAGAACATGGTGTACAAAAACTGCTCCCCACATTTCCAGAAAGAAAAAGAGGAAAAGGAAAGGGCTGGGGCTGTATTAGCTTTTCATCACTGAGGCCAAAATACATGGAAAATACATTTGTTTTGGTTCATAATTTTACTGAGCTGCATTCTTTGAAACTGAGGTGAGGTGAAAAGGTATCACAGAGGAAAGCTTCTTCTCAGCTTATGGCAGTCAGGAAGTAGAGAGAAGAGAAGAAGAAGGAGAAGAAAGAAGAAGGAAGAAGAGGATAAGGAGAAGAAAAAAAAAGAGGAGGAAAAGAAGGATGAGGGAAGAAAAAGAAGGAGAAGGAGGAGGAGAAAGGAAAGAAGGAAGAAAGGGAGGGAGGGAGGGAGGAAGGAAAGAATGGAGGAAGGGGAGGTGGAAGAGGAGAAAGCTGCTGCCAGAGACAAGATATAGTCCCAAGGACATTCCCCAAGAACCCACTTCCCTCTATCTTGTTCCATCTCCTACCACCTCCCAGTAGTCCATGAAGCTATCAATAAATTAATGTACAAATGATGTCAGAACCCTAATAGACTAATCACTTCCTAAATTCCCACCTCTGAACATTGCTACACTGGGGACTAAGCCTTCAGCATTTGAGCCTTTGGAAGACACTCCAAATCAAAACCATAACAGAGGCCCACTACCCATTTTGAGGGCTTATGCCAAATAACCTAAAGACCTCCACTGAACCCCACATTTTAAAAGTGCCATCAACTCCCAATTATACTGTTCTAGAAACCAAACCATGAGTATTTAGGGAATATTCAAGATCCACTATATATTAGAGTTTATGGTACAGGAAGTTGCCATTCTTTTATTTTTATTGTGATATTGTATCAAATTTCATTTACACAATTTGTATGGACAAGGAATGTGTCTCCAGATTGAGGTTCATATGATCAAGCTTATGGACATCAAGCTTGGTTCCCAAATGTAAGTGTCTTTCTAGGTTACCTATTTAGGAGTAGAATTAAAGACCATAGGAAGTTATTATCTCCAAATTCACAAGGTGTTTTCATATTGATGTTTATAGTTCTGGTAACACACCCTGCCATCTACATTTTATGAACTTTTCCCTTATTATATATATTCACCAGTCCTTGCATTTCACACTTTTAATTTACAGTAACTGGAAGATGAGGGTCTACTGGGATATATCTCCTTGTGGTTTTAATTTTCATTTTAATGAATAATAATGAGATTCAATATTATGACATGTATTTGTGTATAATTGATTTTTAAAAACTGAGGATATCAGTTATTAGAATGGTACACTTATACTTTTAGTTAAAGAAAATTGTTCATATTTCCACTAAGAAACTGAAGGAGAATGAAATTTGTGGGGCCCATTTTGACTTTTGAAAAGTTTTGAGAAAAGTTTGTACAGCTCTTTTCTGTGAATAGAAATACACTGTCTCTCATTTGTTGTAATGTTACCACTCATCTGAATGAAATATAATTCAGTTTGTCTTGAGTAATATTACCTTTGCTCTGTTTAAAAATAAACTATTGGGAAAGCTTTCCTCATGAAATTGTAAATGTGAAGAAAGCTCTTACATAAAACATGACTGAAACCTAAATGCAATAACATGAACGAACATACTTATGTAAAGAATAAATACAAGTTAATACTGCATTTTTCATAGTGTTATGGAGAAAAAATTAATATTTTTATTGATATCTCCAATTTTATCTTTTTACCCATGTATTCCATGTCTTACATTTTTGTGCCATTGTTGTTACCAAATTCTAGTTTGCAGCAGCTTTAATAATTCATCTGATTCTTTCATTCTTTCCTACTTGATTCAAACTGTGACTTAGCCAAAAGCAAGTTAGCAAGTCTAGACAGAACCTACATGTTTTGTTATTCCATGATAAATACTTCAATTATAACTTTAATAGAGAAGTCTTTGTAAAAGAAGACATAATGAATTATGATCTATAGCTTTTGAACTAGTATTTTGGCTTTACTCATTTATCTTGAAAACAAAACCATACCATACAAAAGTAAGATTACTCACATATTTCATCAGTTTACCTTTCTGGTTCTAGTTAATTTAAAATTTAATTGTCTTTTAACAGTGACAAATATTGAAGTTTCATGTGTCTCCTAATGATAGGAAAACAAAGGTTATAAGAATTTAAATTTAATTTAACATGAAGTAGATACAAAGTAATGGAGATATTCTGATAGTGAGGGGAAGATTTTCTGAGAATACAAAAAACTGCAGTGGTTTAAAACTTTTCGGGTATTTTCTTTCTTAGTGCTATTTCTTGAAATTGTCATGATAATGTCTGAATTAACAATAAAGTACTATGCATGAAAATATATTTCCATTTTTGCCAGTCCTTAGCTAAAATTTTACAAGGAATTTTTCTTATTTTCTGTTGCAATGTAAGTATTTCATTCTCAGCCTTTGCAGATGCTCTCGTTTCTTAATCATTCTAATTCCACATTGTTCAATGATGATTTTTAACTTTGCACTGTTTTATTTCTAAATTTTGTGATTTTTTGGTCATAGTGCTTTTTGATTTCAGGGTTTTATATTTTTCAAAAGTTCATACAATAGGTTCAGCATTTCTGTGTGCTGTGTAAATAGTCTCAACATCCTCTATAAATAGTAAATTTCTGTTACATTTCTTGAAAAGGAGACAGTTATCTCTCATTGCTTCAGGTTAGTAATAGCATAGATTGTGTAGATCATATAAAATTTTACTTGGAAAAATAATAATTTATATTTGAAAGCTACATGAAATAGTACTCTTCCTCCATCATTATTTGTTATTTCCTATGTCAGACTGAAACATTATCTCCTCAAACTATTACAATTTAAAGATTTCAGTTTATTTCATGCCTAACATGTGACTTGAGCTAAATTAAAGAATGTTCTTACAAAAACATATAAACATAAAATGATAACAAAGACTGGAGAATATATACACTGAGTATATGATATAATTAAATAACTTTCTAATATTTTATCCTATCCCCCAAATTTATCTAGTATTAAATTTTTTCTTAAAGCAACACCTACAAAAATATTAATATTGCTAGCTACATTTGTTATTAGAATATAAGATTCTAAAATGTGGTTCACAAAATAAAAGATTTGAAACTGTAACTCTTCCTTTGGTAGATGTTAGAATGAATTAAGATAAAGGCACTCATGCTTTCATGTAAAATGTATTTCTGTTCTGTGAAGAATGGCCTTGGTATTGTGATTGGGATTGCACTGAATCAGTAAATTGCTTTGGATACCATGGCTATTTTACCAGTATTAATTCTCCCATCCATGACCATGGAAGGTCTTCCCACCTTCTAGAGTCTTCTTCAATTTCTTTCTTCTGTGTTTTATAATTTTCATTGAAGAAGTCCTTCACTAGAGAGGTTTATTTCTGGTCATGTCTATTTGAGTTTTTTTTTTTTTTTTAATTTTTATTCTTGTTTTATTTAGGCTTACATGTTGACAGTGTAAATTGACTCATTGTACATAGATAGAGGATAACATATCAATTCTCTAGTTGTAAGTTGACTCTTGGACGTCCATTTCCTTTTGAAGGTTTGAGAAATTTTCTGTTATTTCACTTAATAGTTTTTCTATGCCTTCAGTCTATATTTTTTCTTCATCATATATTTGAATTATGCAAGGCTGATCTTTCAATGGGTGTCCCAGATATCTTATGTGTTCTGTTCGTTCTTTATTATTATTATTATTACTGTCTGAATATGAAAAAGAAGATTTGTCTTCAAGTTCTGATATTAATTCTTTCCCTTGATCTACTCTATTTGTGAGACTTTTATTAACTAAGAGCTTTTTGTTTGTTTTGTTTTTTATAATCTGATTATTGAGCTTTTTATTTCCAAGATTCTGTTTGGGTATTTTTATCTATCTCTTTATGGAATTGCTCATTTGGATCCTGTTACTTGGAAATGATTTTGATGCTGGTTGCTACAGTTGTGTTGAAGGGCCCAAAGTTTTTATTCTCTGATTGGAGACTGGTTCAGATCTAGGTGCTTCAGAGAGGGTTGAGACTAGAATTGTAACTCACCCTCTGTGAGACTCACCTTCAGACTTAGCAGCCCATCAGATTGACCTGGTGCTGCTGGGAGCAATGTAGAGGAGCCACCTGGATGTAATATTATCATCCACCATTATGTTTTTCCTCTCTGGTGCCACTGTGATTGTATTTCCCTTGAGCTGGATCTCCTCCTTCCCCTGTCCATGCCTGGCTGGGGATGGTTTGATGACACTGGGAGCTTATGTTACTATTTTTCTTTTCTTTCTTTCTTTTTTTTTTAAAGGCATTTTTAATATATCTTTTAGTTTTGGGTGGACACAATACCTTTATTTATTTTTATGTGGTGCTGAGGATCGAACCCAGTGCCTCAAGTGTGCTAGTGAGCACTCTATCACTGAACCAAAACCCCAGCCCAGCTATTTTTCTTTAAGAGGGAGTGTTTGAATGGGACTAGACTATGGTCAGAGATGAACTTAATTTCTCTCAACTGAGGTGTAAGTGTAACTCAGAGGCAGGACATTTTCCCATTGTACACAAAGCCATGGCCTGACCCCATGGCATCTACCTCTGGAAGAAAAAACAGGAGAAAATAATGATAACAAACAAAAAAGAACAAAAATAGTTGGATAGAAAAATAAAAGGGAAATGAAGAGGGAAAAATATAAATAGAAATAAAAAGGGGAAAGAAAAAAAAGTGAAATGAGAAGTAAAAGAGAAAAAATTCAATTATGGAATGAAAACAAAAAATCAAAATGAGATAAAAGTAAGAAAAATAATGAGGAATGAAAATGATATTAATAAAATACAGGAAAGACAGAGAAAAAATGAGTCAAAAATTCCTTCTAGCTGAGGAGCTTGGTAATACTTCTCTCTAGGTCTTCTAAAGTCAGAATGCTCCCATGCATGGTTGAGGGCAGGTAGCTGCAGCTTATAATTTTTCTCAGCTCACATGAAAAGAGAGAAGAATGGAGGCTGCATCTCTGATTTCTCACAGAACAGGTTAAGGAAATGTGAACCATGCCAGAAGTATATTCTTCCCAGAGATTTTTAGCTTGCCTGTCTAGGGGCAAGGACAAGGTCCAAGCTACAGGAGATTCTGGAATGCATCTGGTATGTGTGTGGAGGAGGTTGAGGGTGTTGAACCACCAAGTTCTGTGCTGCACTGGAATTGCAGGAACCCCATGATTTGCTAGCCTTGATCACAATGCCTTCAGACCTGGTCCCCAGTATAAAACAACATGTAACTAGTATGATTTCATGTTACACAGGACAGGATGGCTGTACCACAATGTCGATGTTTTCTACTCTCCCCAACCCCCATCTCAGTCCACATTCCTTTCAACATGAATTTCTTCATGGATTTATGATAAAGACATTGTCCCAAGCCACAACTTTCTCATGTGACTGCCACTATGCCCTCAATGTGGCAGGGTGCCCACATAGACACTGAGATGTGATTATCTAGCTTTTCTGATTCTCAGAGCAGTTTATCCTGTAACAATAGCACCCTTCTCAAATGGTTCCTGGAGATAGCATTCTAAAAGTTTGCTCAGAGATAGAGTTAATTTCTTCTAAAGCAAGCTGCTTGTGCAGACTCCAGGTCACATATTTATTTAAGCAATTTGTCTGCAGGGTGTGGCTTTCTCTGTGGTGCTGTGACTCTTTCTCCTTTACCTTTACCCTCTCAGTAAGGAGAGTTCTCTTCCCCACACCAAGCTGCTGGGCACTAGGATCTGGGATATTTCATTTCTTCCTGATTAGCAGAATTTAAATGTTTTACTGATGGATTTAAAAAGGAGCTCTCAATATTGGCTTTCACATTAACTAAGACATTCAAATTCTGCTAGTCAAGAATATTTTTCAAACATACAGAAGAACTCACAAGTGAATTTGAAAGAGAAAAATGTATGTATGTATATATATAATTTTTCCCAATATTATCACAATTGTGATAATGCCAAACAGTGCATTTTTCTAGAAAGGAAAACAATACTATCTACCAACACTACTATTTTCCTCTTCCTTAATATGCCCAAAGGTGCTACTGAGCACTACTAGGATAGTTACGGCCTGTCTATCCAATGATTTTTCTGGAGTTAATGACATACACACCTGTCCTGGCTTCTGTACAAACTGAGCTCACTCCCTAAGCTGCTGACAAATTCTTTAGGCATCAGTGTTTATCTGAGGCCCTGAGGGAAGCTATCTAGCACTGGTAAGGGAGCCTCTACTCAACAGTTCCCACAAAGACCTGGGTAATGTACAAAGGGATTTCCCCTCTTTCCTCCTATTTTTCAGTTTGTTTTACCAAGTTGTAAATTCTAAAAGGAATATTTAAAGTGAATAATACTATTTATCTCATTATTTCTTAAAGCTGTCAAAAAATCACTTTACTCCTTTCAAAACATCTGTTATTGTCTTTAACGTGATTGCTCTGAAAATAAATTTTATATTGGATATCTTTTTCTTTATATACAAAGCTAGAAGTTTGATGTTTTAGCTTCATCATTCTTTCAGGTGTTTTTCTTGGCTTTTTTTTTTATGCTTTTCTGAACTTAAGCTAGGTGCAGCCCTCGAGCAACTGCAGTTAGGAATGGCTCAGGTGTTTGCCAAGGAGCAATTCCAAGCCAGGGGTCATTTGCAGTAGGACCATTGACCTCTCAACAATCTCCCATTTATCTCCCAAAGCCTTCTGCTTCACAGCTGCTCCCGTTGGGCCCCAGAAACCCTGAGGGGAAATATTCTGGTAGACAGAGGGAACTTTCCCTGGATCTTTTGGGGGAAACTTTGGGTCTTATATCTCTTAGCCTTTTCCCAACACTTATACAGCTGCTTCCACCTCTCTCTCCTTTATCACAATCTTAAGGGTATTTTCAGTGTATAGAGGGCTATCCTGAAAAGATAGCAGATAAGGATTAGGAAGCACTACAGAGATAACAGACAAGAACTTGGTACTAGGGCCTCATCTTTGCAGGTGGCCCTTTGGTGCTCTCTCAGCAACATCCATTCTGCTTCCAGAAGCCCAAAAACTTCAGTGGATACTTTTATCATTTTTTTTTCCTGAAACACTGAAGAGAAACATTGTTGACTGCATTCCTCTGTACCCCCTAAAAACTTAGGCATGTATATCTAAGATCAAGAATATTCTCTTACATTATTGAATAAAGGAAATTGGACATTGAAGAAATGCTGTTGTCTAATATCTTTCTCTTTCTGTTTTTTTATATATTTTTTATTTTATAGATGTTGATGGACCTTTATTTTATTCATTTATTTATGTGCAGTGCTGAGAATTGAACCCAGTGCCTCACACATGCTAGGCAAGCAGCTCTACCACTGAACCACAACCCCAGCCTCTCTCCTTCTGTTTTTGACAGGGGTCCTGATAATGTCATTGATGGCATTTTCCCCTGATCTCCATCTTGCCCTTTTAGTCTCCTTTAATTTGGAAGAGTTCTGCAACTTTTCTTTGTCTTTCACAGAAAGATGTTTTATATTGACCTAGGTTGGTTTTAAGGAGGCTCCTAGCTTTCACTCTGTACTGTCTTAGCTAGTAGCTATCAATATTTCATTACAAGCCTGAGTCTTTCTCGTGACAATCCAGGTCCCTCTTGAAAAATATTAAAATAATAAGAAAAAAGAAAATGGTGGTTTCTGGTGGAGGATTGTTATTGTGCCTGCAGTGCAACCAAAGTTGCACAAGAATCACAAGTTAATAGTGTTTCTTTCATTCATGGTCCTTATGTAGGAGGATGTTGTCCCACCTTAGCCAAGCATAAACATAGATGCCATTTCTTTTCTTTTTTTTTTTCTTCCCAACACTACCATCAACCCTCTGTGTGCAAAGTCCATTTGTCCTTTGTTAGAGATTCTTACAAATGTCAAAGACACAATCCTGGATTGTCTATATTTTAAAACAGAGATAAAAAGAAACCTATGAAGTCACAAACTTAAAGAAAAAAGGCACAGTGAGGGAACTGAAAGAAATTTAAAAGAACAATACCTTTATGTCGAGGAAGAAGCATTTCTCAAAGATGAGTGTGAAATATCACAGGAACTTATCTCAAAATGGCCAAGGACTGACACCCAAACCTGCTATTAAAGGGTAGCTAGTGATCTTGCTGCATTTGTTAGATTGGCAATTGGAGATGAAAGGAAAGCTGAATAGGATTATGAAAATGGAAGAAACAAAAGAAAGTACTACGCTATGCCCTTTGACACTGACTTTTCATCAAAGAAGATATACTTATGAGTATGTGCATACATACTACATAAAGTTAAAACACATTACTAAATATACTATGTAATATTTAGAGTTTATCAATAATGCCTTTATTAAAAATAATTATTAGGGAAATGATTATTCTTGTGGGTAAGATCCATTGGTATAGATACCATACACCCACTGAATGTTCTTATTGAATGTGGAAAAATATTTTATATAATTTTATTGTACCAAAATGTTACATCATTGAATGGCAGTTTTTAAAAACAGCAATGAATTAGGACATTTATTTAGTAATACAACATTCCAAGTATATTTAGAAAAGTATTTGAAGCACCCCAAGAGTGAAATGATAGTTGGAAAAATCTAAGACAAAAAGATTTCCTCACAAACTAAAGTTGTAGTTTTTTAAAGCAGTTTTACTTCTGAAAGCTTATGTGTCATTTCAAAATTTCTAAAATATGATGACATATGTTTAATTATGCAAGGAAAGGATCCATTTAATAACTGAACATCTTCCCTTTCTTATGA
This sequence comes from Geosciurus inauris, assembly GCA_004024805.1. Lineage (NCBI taxonomy): Eukaryota > Metazoa > Chordata > Mammalia > Rodentia > Sciuridae > Geosciurus > Geosciurus inauris. Next base: position 82,765 of record PVHX01006515.1, on the reverse strand, counting down.
TAAATATTTCTTGAGTAAGGAAATAAATACAATGGAAATAAGAAATACAGTTTTCAAAAAAGTTGATAAAATGGGGTTTCATTTTACCCAGGAAATAAACATGGAAACAATGTCTAGGCGTTTCTTTTTCACATTATGGAAACCTTATAGGGCATATGGTGGCCATATTCTGCATTAGGTAAGGCATTGTATAAACTGGATGACTTCACTGTTCTTTGGAATTGTAAACAGATAGATCACAAGAACTTGAATAAGCTTTATTTGTTGTTGTTTGCTTCTTGCCCTAGAGCAATGAATTAGTAAGTTTGTTTATGGTTTCCCCTCTCTTTACCTTCCCATAATCCTCCCATCACTTTTATGAACCATGGAATCATATCATGGCAGTTTTAAAGCTGACCAAACCAAAAAAAAAAAAAATGGAGGTGGAAAGTTTATCTTATCATTTATAAATCAGAACAATAAAATATTACTAAGCCCTTTAAAAAAATAATTTCCCTAAATTCATGGATAGTTAAAGGATAGAATCGAGAGGTTACAGGAAGAACAGCATTTAAGCTCTATAGCCTGGAAGGCATCAACACAGGTTATCTGATGAGATTTCCAGGTCTTACACTGGAATAGACAATAGACCACTGTGTACCAGTAGATTTTTGAAATCTTATCTCTTTTTTCAATTTCTCTATATATCCCTAGACTGTTTCATTTGTTGAAAAGGTTATACTGTTAAGTTGATGGTAAACATAATAATAAAGTCCTCAAGAAAATTGGCATATAATGTAGAAAAATAACAATGATTGTGTTTTTTATTCTATTTTTATCTGTAAATTTTGAAATTATTTAACTGAAGCTTTTTAGAATGGAGAATTCATATTCTTTTCTCATGAGCAGTTGTTTGACAAGAAGAATAAGAAGAGAAATCCCCAAATATTTGTCGATATGATAAACACACAAGTTGCTGCTATTTTTTTATTATTATTATTATTATTATTATTATTATTATTATTATTATTAGTGGTGGTGCTGTGGATTGAACCCAGGGCTTTGATAATGCTACATAAGTAGTCCACCACCTAACTACATGCCAAGTTATAGATGACAAACATTTAAAAGCTCAAAGGTACATAAATCAAAGTTTTAAGTGACAATATGTTACTTTTCTTTATACGATTTATAAAAGTACAGTATAATTTGTACCTATGCCAACATCATATAACACAATAACAAATATTAGAAACTAGGTTAATTTTGTCTTGATACCAAGTAGAAAATTGATGGAGGCAATGAAAATTTTTATTTTATAATATTTTATTTTATAAATTATTTTATTCATAAAATTATCACCCATATTAAGCTTAATATGATTTGCCCTGGAAAAATACATTGATCACAAGCAATGAAAAGACTATAGTCAAAGACTCTGAGAGAGACTGTACCAATGATTAATGAAGTCTTGGAAAATTTCAAAATGAGATAATAAATAGAAATCTAATTCATATATTTGGTTTTTACTAAAAAAATGCAAATTTTTATCAGCAGACCAAACATTAAATATATTCATATATAGTACACATAGTTTTATATGTTTTCAAATTAATTGTGTTATGTCTGTTCATGCTGCTTCACAAAATTCCATTGACTGGGTAGCTTGTAAATAATACAAATTTATTTCTAACAGTTCTGAAGACTGGGAAGTCCAAGATCAATGTGCCAGCATTCAGTGCCTACAGAGGGCCTGTTTTCTGGCTCACAGATGGTTCCTTCCCACTGTGTCCCTGCCAGGTGGAAGGAAAAGGTGGTGTTCTGGCATCTTTCATGAGTGCCTTCATGCCTCATCCCCAGTGGCCCCACTCCTAACAAAAAAAAATTGAAATTAGATTTCAGTTATGTGAATTTTGGGGAGACACAAATATTGACACTATAACATCATGTAGGTTGACAACGTTTCAAAGAAAAGAGATGTAAATATTTGGACTATGTTCAAAATTTTTAGCCCTAATCCTTATACTTCATAGTACATTTATAATTTTTAGAGAAATACTTTCCAGCAGGATAAATACTTTCTGGCAAAATATATAAATACAAAGCACAAAAAGAGTCAATTAACTCAATATCATTTTTCAAAAAAATAAACTGTCAGAAAGGAACTCAATTATTGCTTTTACAATTCTATTTTATTTTTATTTGAAAGTGCATAAAGGTCATTGTGCTTAATGCACATGCCTTATAAGGAACCAAAAGGCTTTTTCATTTGCCATCAGTTATCCACTGATGTATAGATAAATTTTTACAGTTCCATAAATTCCAGTATATGAACTCAATAAAGGACTATAGGGCATGCACTTTGAAAACATCTGTCGTGTAATCTATAATGTTTCTATACCACAAAGGAGAATGCATTTAACTTTCACTTTAAAGAAAAATACTAATTATTTTGATGCAAATCTTTGGCTTATGGCACAAAGATTTTTCTTGGCTATGAACAGAAAAAAAATATCTATCTTAGATTTTCAATTTTGAAACTAGAAAATTGCCTTTTTCTTCAATGTAACTATTCACTAATAGCAAACTGAGTTCAAAAATCCTTTTTGTTACCACAAAATCTACAAATATGCAATCTGGGGTTCTTCCACAACCACAATGTCAAAGGAAAATTTTCTCTATCATTTGCAGTTTAATTCTATATTTAAGTAAAGAAAGAGGGATCACCAAGTATGCAATAAATGTGTCATTTAATAAGAATGTGAACAATATATAAATATGGATACTGTATTGTCTCTGGATTAAAGTTGAAAATTCCAAATTGTTACAATTTTCATCTACAACATGAAGTTGCCAGTTAAAACCAAGGTCTTGAGCCCACTCTCAAACAGGGAAAAAAAACAGGTTTTTGTTTAATAAACTGTCATATAAATTCAAGTTGGGAAAGAATATTTACAGAAGAGAGAGTGAATAAAATATATGAGAGCCCTGGAATTTAAACAGACTTAATGCTGTAAGGAAGCATATTAATTATGCATTTGTAGGAAAATATGGGAATTTGGAAGGAATTAAACAAGAATGTTGGTAGTTTAGTGATGAATACGTAAAAGAGAAATAACAAAATTTAGGAAAATTTGCTTCTGCTTTCCAATCAAAATTAGTACAATATAGAAACTTATAGTCCTTTGTACTATATTTGTTATACCACTATATTTGTACTCTATGTGCATGATACAGGAAACTTTCCAGATTATATAGTTACTTTCTTAAGAAAAAGGTGTTTATAATATGAAACAGTAAAACCTATTTTTTTGCTTGTTTGTAAATGCATACCAACTTAAAATATGTGATGTAGCATGCTCTGGTATAATCCAAGACTTTATTCGTATAAAAGAATAATTTTCAAGGTAGTGTGACTATATCAATTGCTGGTGCTTTTCTGCACCTTCAGCAGTGCTCAACTCTCATATTTTACGATTTTTTAAATTTTACAATTCTCATGATACCTTCACAATTTTATCTTTCAGGTAAAGTGTAGATACAATCCTAAAAACAAATGAGGTTATTAGTGTCTTTAATAACAGACCTGTGTGCTAGGTCTAAATAAGTCAATGAGTACCACAGGCTTTGTGGTACTCATGGCTTCTGCTGCCTTACAATTACTAATCCTATCAGTCGTAGAAACTCTTTTGAAAAATTGTTCAAAACATAATGTATACTCATAGCACACATAATTTTAAAGCTTTAGATGTAGAAAAGCAAAATATTTCCCACTTAACTTCCCCTTCATTTAGCATTTGTCATCTTAGAAAAGCCCTCATACTTATAGTAAAAGTGTTTATAAAAACTAAGAAATGAAGGACATTTTCAAAATATGAAAAATAATTGAAAATAAAGCCAATAGTAGAAAGGAGAAATTACTGACTTCCTGGGTTTAGAGTCAATCAACATACTCACTATCTATAATCAAGTTATTCCAGTTACCCTGAAGCATAGGAATCAAATGTTCATTTGTCTAACATTTAGCACTTTCCAAGTAAATTTCATGTATTTCTGCATGTTTTACTTACTCCCTTACCTTACTAAAAATAAAAATAATTTATTATAGGCAAGATAGAATGAGTATTATTATTGAAACCTTTACAGAGGAGTAAATTCAGACTCAAGGAAAATAGGAAATATGTCCAAGGTCTCACAACCTACAAACTATGGCATTAGGTAATGAACCAAGATTTCATAAGCATCAAAGCTTGTCTTCGGTCACCTCCAATGTTCACTGATCTTTCTTCCACACTAATTCAAGTATGTGTTGGAAAAAGCTCCAATGCCTGTCCATTTACATTAACCTCTATAAGAAAATAAGTGAAAAGACAGTTCTTGCCACTAAGACAGGGATATGGCGTATGGATTCAGAGAAGCAAATGGACAGAAGCCGAGTGACAAAGGCTCTGACAGAAATAGGTGCAGGTGAGCCAGTGCGGTGGCACATGCCTGTAATCCCAGCGACTGGGAAAGTTGAGACAGGAGAATCATGAGTTCAAAACCATCCTCAGCAACAGTGAGGCGCTAAGCAAAATAGGGCTGGGGATGTGGCTTAGTGGTCCAGTACCCCTGAGTTCAATCCCCAGTACCCCTTGGCCAAAAAAAAGAAAAAAGTGCTAAGAAACTCAGTGAGACCTATCTCTACATAAAAACACAAAATAGGGCTGGGGATGTGGCTCAGTGGTGGAGTGCCCCTGAGTTCAATCCGTGGTACCCTTCTTTTATAAAGAAAAAGACATAGGTGCAGGTGGAGCATGAGAGAAGGCTCGCCAGGAGAGGATGCTTAAACCAGTATCAAAGGAGCATGAAACTGTGGTACATATACACAATGGAATATTATTCAGCAATAAAAGAGAATCAAATTATGGCATTTGCAGGCAAATGGATGGAATTGGAAAGCATTATGCTAAGTGAACTAAGCCAATCCCAAAAAACCAAATGCCAAATGTTCTCTCTGATTAGTCGATGATGATACATAAGGGGGGTGGGAACGGGAAGCATAAGAGAAATGGAGGAACTCTGGATGTGGCATGGGAGAGGTGGGGGTGGGAAAGGGGAATGGGTACAGTAAAGATGGTTGATTGAGATCATCATCACTACCTTTGGTACATGTATGAAGACACAATTGGTGTGACTTTATCTGGTTTGCAACCAGAGAAATGGAAAAACTGAGCTCTATATATGTACTATGACTTGAAATGTAATTAAATAAACTAATAAAAAATTCTTTTAAAAAAAAAGGAGTATGAGAATTACCCAGACCAAGGGAATGAGAAGTCTAAAACAGTCCTTCTCCAACTTCAATTTCCAATAATATAGAAGATGGCATCTACATTAGTACTCCAAGGATTCATCTCTGAGAATATAGTGAAGAAATAAAGACGCACACACTTATTAATTACACTGATATATTTATATTCATTTATATCTATAATTACATTTATATTTATACAAATTACATATCACATTGAAATTTATTTCCATATTATAGTTATTGAAATCCATGAGTTTATATTTTACTTCTAGTCATACCACAGGGTTTGTTCTAGTCTCCTCCCTTTCTATATTTGCAAATTCCCTCCCTGACAATGAGAAACCTAGATACAACCTTCCTTAAATTCAACTTTCATGACTCATGTCCTATCTATAGCCAATTCTCATTAGGACTGCCACCTCTCTCATGCATAAACATCTACTTATTGTACTGGGTGGGATAAATTCTCCACTCATTGCATTCAGTTTTGATATCTCATGCTCCTTGACCGCACAAACAGACATCCTTCCACCCTACTTGTGCTCTAAGACCAGTGGCAAACTCTTCCTCCACAAGGATGTTCACAACTCCTGCTTGGACTTTGTGGTCCACACAAGGCCACCCCACTCACTCCCCCAGGATGATTTTCTCATTCCATTTGAGTTCTTTTTTGTTGGTACCAGGGATTGAACTCAGGAGCACTCAACCACTGAGCCACATCCCCAGCCCTATTTTGTGTTTTATGTAGAGACAGGGTCTCACTGAGTTGCTTAGCGCCTCGCCATTGCTGAGGATGGCTTTGAACTCGCGATTCTCCTGTCTCAGCCTCCCTGAGTGCTGGGATTACAAGCGTGAGCCACCGCAGGGGCTTCCACTTGAGTTCTTAAAATCCCTTTGTAATGGAAAGCTCAGTCCCGGTCCCCAATGCCAATCAATGCCAATTTAATAATGAAGACACAGTTCTGAGAAAAAGGCAAAAGGTTTACTGCTTTGCTAGCAAAGGAAAAACACAGGGGACTCCTGTCCCAAAGGCTGTGACTCTCTTCATCAGGAGGGACGGGGGGTTTTAAAGGGACTTCAAGGTTTACATACCAGGTGTGCTGTGATAGGGGATCCCAAGGTGCCCTGATGGCTTGTTAGGATTCACTTGTAAATTTAAGAGATATTCACTTCCCAGATCGTCAGCAGGCATCTCCTTCCTGTAGTGGGTGTGTTAAAGGGCAATTAACTAGGGGAAGAAAAGACAACAGTCTCTCCCTAACCTTGTTAGGGAGGGCAAGAGGGGAGAAGAGAGAAAAGACATTTTTTTAAAAAATAAAACTTAAAGCAATGAAGGTTGTATTCAGAAAGTGAAGGGACCCCTTACCAGGCTGTGTATCCCAGAGAGCACATATCTTGTGTATGGTGTTCTGTGCCACCTCAAGGCTGTAGAGCTGAATTGTTTAGGAAGAGAGAGAGAAAGCAAAAAGGAAAAGAGAAGAGGAATAACTACAAATCATAAGAACATAGCTTGATTGTTTTCCACTGAAAAATCAAGAGTGGTGATTCTCAAAAAAGAAACGACACAGATTTTGTGGTTTGAAAAGCATAACCAACATAAAATTTTGTATTTGGAAAAGGAAACAAGTATTATTGTTTTCATGATACAAACTACTCAAAATGAAGCTGAAGAAAATTTTCTTGGATAAGTATGTGGATCTTGTGGTGAGGAGGAAAGGATATGACATTTTTATATTTATCTAAATGAAGCAGGGCTTTCAAAGTGTTTCCATAGAGGATAGGCATCTAGAAGATACCTGTTTTGCTGGATTTATTTGGCTCAAGGTTTATCAACATTGTAAGATGAGACAGTTAGATGACCTTTTGTAGTGAAAGATAACATATCTCCAATTTCTTAAATTCTAACATCTATGTTAGAATATATAGGTTATATTCTAGATCATATATGTATATATATATTAGAATATTTATAATATTGTATATATACTATTTTATTCATAATACATAGTATATGTGCATAAGAATAATGTATACACTATGTAGTGTACATGGTATTATATATGTAAATTAAAATACTTCTTTACAAAGATAGTATAAAAATCTACAATTAGCTAATTAGAAAAATTATTTTCTTGTTATTATTTTATGAATTTTTTAGAAATACATTTAAGATAACCAAACCAATCAGAAATGAGTAGAGTTGGAAGTTACAGTACCTTCAGTACTTAGACACACATTATTGATAAAGTAAATCAGGGGTACTCCACACGTTAGGTGGCATCTTTGCAGAATCTTTTGAGCCACTGGACATGTCTACCTCCGCATATAAAATACTACACCAGAAAGGTCATATATAATGATCTGTTTCAGCTAAGAAATAGTTGCCAAAACCTTTAAAGCTATACTATATCCTCTAAACCATCAATTTCAAGAATTTATCTTAAGAAAAATTTCCTAGTGAAATTTGAACATAAACTTAGCTACAGTAAATAAAAACAACTCTTATATAGCTAAAAATTGGAAACCACCTAATGTCTAACAAACAGTACTTAATAATTGTTTTATATCCATAAAATGGTATATCATATAATTTTCAAAATTATTTAAATTAGAAATTGATAAGGAAATGATTATATATTTTTGAGTGAAAACCTAGTATATGCCAGTATATATGAGCATACTTTCATATTTTAAGACAATACATACACACATACACACACACACACACAGAGAGAGGTCTTGATTTGTATGGATTAAAATATCACTGTATACTAAGGATTACAATTTACTCCGTATTTTTTGTTTCCTCAAAATCATTTTTTAAAAAATTTTATCCATTCCTTTAACAAATATTCATTACTTCTTTTTCCTGGCTCAAAGAACAAGATTCACTTATTTCCTTTACATGAAAATAGTATATTAATGCCTTAATCGTCTTGCTAGCTGAGTACACATCTCATCTTCTCTTATTTATAATTAACCAAAGAGGCACCTGAAAAAACATTCTGGAAGACCCCACATTATACCTTGAATGATTTAAGCCTTGGAAAACTTTAAAATTAAACTAAGTACGAAGCAAATCTTTTTTAATTTGACATTTAAAAAATAAGAAAATTTAAGGTAAATAATAAAGCAAGAAACTTTTTCTCTGTCCAAGAAATTGTGAGATGTATTAATTTAAACTTCAGGTACACATTGAATCATTTAGAAAATCAATATTCCCCTTCTGCCATTGTGAAAAACTCCAATTTGTAGAAAAGTATTATTGCATCTAGCTAGTTCAAGTGGAAACACAATAGATTAGATTGACCACATCTATTTCTAAATTTACTTTGTATGATCAATAAGATTAATCTGAAATATATAATGATTACTGAATAAAAAGATAATTACTAACCACTGATGAACAATCTTATTGCAGTCTTTTTTGGAGGGAAGAGTACTGGGCATCGAACCCAACGGTGCTTTACCACTGAGCTACGTTCCCAGCCCTTTTGATTTTTTATTTTGAGACAGGCTCTCACTAAGTTGCTTAGGGCCTCCCTTAATTGCTGAGGCTGGCCTTGAACTTGCAGTCCTCCTGCCTCAGCCTCCTATGCAGTTGGGATTATTATTTTAATATTTCTTATAATCACAGAGAAGTTTAAAACCAGTAGCTACATTCTGTACCATTTCATTCCTTAAAATTCATCTTTCAATTCATCTTCACTTTTATATTTTCTTTTATTTTTATTCTTTTAAGTTGTACATTATGGTAGAATCTATTTTGATATATTTATACAAACATGAAACATATCTTATTCTAATTAGGATCCCAGTCTTCTGGTTGTACATGGTGTTGAGATTCACTGTGGTGTATTTATATACATCCATAGGAAAGTTATGTCAGACTCATTCCACTGTCTTTCCTATTTCTATCTCCCTGCCTTTTCTATTTTCACAACAGTTTGATTCATATAAATGCTGTTGTCTGGCCCTGGTGCAACACAGACATGTGGGGATTAACAAAATCTGTCCAGTTCTGCCATTTCTATGATGTTAATAAAAAAGATACCCAGCATGATGGCCATTTACCCTTTGGGTTGGGGATACAGACAAAATCTTGTTCTGTATATATTAGTTGGAGGGATCTTTTTTATTTGCCATAGTTGAAAACATAAATATATGTTCTTCATGAGTCTGTATGGGAACTAATTTAACTTATCAGTTTTCTATGCTATACTGTTATGTATGGTTATACTGATAAAAGTTCCATCCATCACATAAGTTTCTACTTATCAACAGAAACCAAATATTGTAAACGTAAACTAATGAATTTCATTTCATGCATGTTCTCATCATAGCTAAACAAAAGCCAGGGAAAGCAGAATTATTTTAGAAAATGTGTTATTACATTAGAAACCTGTATGAATCCAAAGTTGGCTATGTGTCAATTAAGAAGTAGTTTTAGAAATGACCCATTCATAGGTAAAGTCAAAACTCAAGTCTGTTGAAGCCCTTTGCTTCTGCAGTCTTGCAGTAGAGATAGCTAAACTATCTACTAAAATATGTGATTATATCCCATTTACCCAGCAGTGTTATTTTAGGAAAGTGCTATCTAGCCTCATTCCACCTGTAAGAGGCTATTTGACTAGTCTGCCTTAATGCAACACAGTATTTGTGCACTATTTAGGAGAAAAAAATCATTTAAGATGGGAATACCATATCCATTTTCCCTTTCCATTCTACTAGATGGATGCACTGAATTATAAGCTGCAGGGGGTAAAGGAGACACAAGATGGAAGCCTGACTTTTTAAAATATCCACAAGGATATTTAAACCAGGAGGAATGGCATCAGACTGATTATGAGCAATACTTAATTGTATTAAGGTGCAGAAATTTTGAGATTATTTTTTAAATGATTATGAATATAGTTCTTTACATAATATTCAAGTAATAATTTGGGGCAGAGAAAAGGTATAGTATGGAGAAAAAAAAGAAAAAATAAACATAGGTGTGACTGAGTTTCTGGTCATATGTGAACAAAGTGTCTCACTAAACAATGCTCCAGGGCTGGGGTTGTAGCACAGTGGTAGAGTGCGTGCCTCACACATGTGAGGCACTGGGTTTGACCCTCAGCACCACATAAAAATAAATTAATTAATTAAAGACATTGTGTCTATCTACAACTAAAAAGTATTTTTTTAAAAAAAATGCTCTAGCTAAAGCTGAACTGGTAGCAAAAAACATGCATGTTCTAGTCCCACATCTAGCACTATTATTTTAGACAACTTCTCTGTTACTTTAAGCAAATTGGCGGGTGGGGGGAGGCTTGTTTTCTTACCTACAAAATAAGAAATTCCATTAAATGAACTTTATAATTACTTCAAACATAATATTCCTATCCCATGTGTCTGCTAGCACATAATAGGAGGTACTATGTGGAAAAAAGACACAGCCCTGGGTGTTTCCCACCAGCATTCCAGGGTTTTCCCTACTTCTAGATGGCTTCAGGTGTTTAGAAAAGTTGTTTAAATTCTCTGGACTTCTGTTGTCTCACCTATAAAATAAAAAGAAATGTAAAATAATCACTAGGTTTTCTTCAAGCTCTAGTATTCCAACAATTCTATAAACTAACCTGCTGTTTGTGTGCACTGTTAATGGAAATGAAAAGCAATACCAGAGCATACTTATAAGTAAAGAACATAGTTTTCTTTATGGAGTGTTATCAAGCAGTAAAGAAAAACAACTTTTGATACATAAATAATTTTTAAGAGACCATGTCATTTTGGCCAGTCCTTTCCTCACTTATCATCATACAAAAAGGAAACTCTTCCTGAATAGTGTGGCCGGCACAGCAGAAGCACAAATTTATAGTCAGCTCCCAGCCCCTTGCCCAGGGTCACATTCTTTGTGGATGACTTACTCCCAGAGCAGTATCTGCACTGGAGACTAAAGTACAAGGCAATGCTTTCCTTCCTATGAGGCAGACAGAGAGGGTCTCCCCATCCCCGTGACTAAGCCAAAAGCAAAGAGATGAACATTTTTCTCAAGTTCACTCTCCCTAAATTGTAAGAAGTCAATTAATTCTGTCAGTGCTTTTTTAACAGCTCATGTAGTCCATACACAGAAAGGTTAATTCATCTGTAGAAAACATAGTCAGTGGGAAAGAAAAAACAACATGGGAAATGGCGAACTGTGTTTGTGTGTGTGTTTGCACACTTCTATAGTTGTAAATGTTAGTGTATTAATTTCTACCACATTGGAGTGGTGAGTTCTCTCTGTATCACCACACATCCATTTTAGCTAATTTTTCCTATTAAGGTAATTTGAAATTTAAATACAAAATTCCAATTTTATCTCAAGCTGCTTAGAGATTTATTTAAATAAAACATCAAATTACTGTCAAAAGGAAACATGAGGATATGTTCAGATTCTCAGGAGGTGAAAGTGGTAGCAAAATAAATTTCTGAGAGATAAAGACTTTCAGATGTTATTTTAGTTTTAAGAGTGTGTATTCTAGAAATGGGAATGTGTTTAAGATAATTGGACTAGTAATGTATACATCTTGAGAACAGACAGCTAAATTTGATTGGGGATTTCTAAACCTCATTGCAACCTTTAGCAGTTTTATTATCTATAATGATTATTGTGTTTTCCTGTGTGCCCTTCCTTTAGAAAAGACTTGTTCAATGGCTGTTAACCTATGTGTGATGATGAATTTGAGTGGTATAAAATAATCTAGGTTGAAATTCTATAATTACAGACTACGGCTGTAATCAAAGCGCAATTTGACATTTAAGTCAATGCTGTTTCTTCACATTTTTGTGGTACTCATAGCACTGATTGTTAAGTTTATTTTAATATGAATTTTCCCTCCTTTTTCCTAGAGAAGTGCATAACATTATTTGACACTTTGTATAGCACATCTTGATTGTCATTATCTATGTGCATGTTTCATGTGAGTGAACTATGTGATTAAGCTACCACATACTTAGCTGTGTATTCTGCGTTTACCTCTATATTGAGAGCACTAAAAAGAGCAAAAACTATCACTGGTACCCACCAAATGAGAACATTTTATGTCCATCTCAGATAGTATGACAAGGTTCAGGAGAAAACGGTTTGATATCACACAAGACTATATCTTCAATTCCCAGTCAATATGTGAACTTTAGCATATGATCTATCCTTTCAAGGATTATTTTTTTTCAGCTGTACAGTGAGGTTTAATCTTAACCTTTAAAAAGACGCAATTCCTTTCTCAAGTAATAGGCCATTATCTGAATTTCTAGGTCCCCTCAATTTTGCATTTAAGTTTGATTTTAATCGTACTCTTTATAAAGTTGCTTTTATTCCTATTTCTCTCTCTCTCTCTCTCTCTCTCTCTCTCTCTCTCTCTCTCTCTAACATGGGACTGTACTGTCCAAAATGATACTGCCTGGTAGATCAATAAATAGTTTACACGTGGATTCATCATTTCTTGCCCAATGCTTCAACAGAGTCCATGTTAGCTTTGTCTCTTTCTGTGCTGGGGTCATGACATTGGAGCATATGTCTGCTTGAAAAGATCTGCGGCAAAGGCCCTTTGGACTCTCCCTTCACTTTATACCTGACCCTGACCTTTATTTATTTTTTTTTTAAAGTTCCCTCTGCTGCTTGATTGCTTCATTGCTCTGACACATTTTTCTGTTACACTCTCTGTCCTGTGGCTGGTGCAACATGATTCTCTAGATTTGGGTCTTGGCCTCTCTGACCTGAACCAACTGATTCTACATGGGTTTAAGTGATCACTCTGGTTGGATCAAAGAAGTGAAGAGAACTCCTTTTATTCTCTGTCAACACCATATTGACAGTTGTCTTTCAAATAGCACTATCTCTTTTTTGGGCAAGAATAAAATGTCTATTTCAAATTTTAAACTTTGTTAGAGTTTATAAAGCCCATATATATTCATTATTTTTAAACAGGTGCTATTATTATACTAATTTCACATACCAGAAAGTTAAATCTAAGGCATTTTAAGTTACTCAATAAGCAAGATATAGAACTAAGATTATAATCTCAAGCTTTTTGAATCAGAAACCACTACTTTCGTTTTCCCAATAATCATATGATTAATGTTAGCCATTCATAAAAGGTGAATAAAAATAAGGAAACACAGAATGCCAATAAACACTTTTGTTTTCCTTTGAGAGAAGTAATGTAATGAGAAACAATATATTGATAAATTGAACATGAATTTGTGACTAGAACTTTTTCTAGAGAGAAAAGTAATGGACCCTGAAACACTGCCACCCTTTTGAGTTTTTATTGAAAGTTTTCTAGGCTGATGTGTTGACATAGGGCAAGACACCAGTGTCACTAAAAGAAGGAATTGTGTAGGTATTTAGTCACAACACATGGTATCCAGATCTGACTGAAAACATCTAGGATACAATGCCACTTGTCAATGTAAAGAACATGATGTTTAAAAGATATGATGAAACAAAGTAAACTTGTATAATTTTTTTATTACTAGCATTAGAAGCAAACAGATATTTTTTGGACGGGGAAGCTTCCTGACAATTTGTTAATGACATATTAGTAGTATATTTAATCTTGGTTAATCTGAAATTCCATATCAGCAAAACTGGAATAACATGGATGAGAAAGTCCTGTAAGCCCATTATGGGGCAGATCTTAAATGTGTTCCTTATTTCTGTATGAATAATCTGTAATTCAAAGCACTTCATAATAATTTTTATAAATTTTTTTCTTCCACTAATTTTGTTTGAGATGATTAAAATATATTGCTAGGTATAACACAAGGTATTTTGCATGTATGATGATAAAATTTTGCAAATCTTCTACTAGATATATTTCCTCAATAATAAGCATATACTTGGATCATACATGTATGGAAAGACTTCTACAAAATCTATCCTGTAATAGCTCTCCTGTGAGTGAATACATCTATGTAGATGCATGTGTTGTGACTCTTTAATACTTCTATTAGAAATTTTATTTTAAAATTGATGTTTTAATCTATTCAATTAATTTTACTTAGATATATTGTGTTTGTGAAGTAAATTAAAACCATATATAATTACTGTATGATAGACAACAACTATGGAAATAATAATATATGGCTGAGCAAACTAAAATGTCTTCCATAGTAATGATAATAACATAACCTATGTATGGATAAAGTATTTACAATACAAACAAATAAAAACGTGATCAGTGTCTACTCTGAGCTCTAATTCCGAGCATAGTCAGAAAAGCCAACACAACCAATTCAGCTATTTAGTGGTGGGTAGCTCTTCATGTCCCCAAGGACCCTTGGTTTGCTTTTCCTTCCTTCTCTTTTTTCCTCTGGATGTAGAGAACAACTTATATTCTACAAACTCTTTCCCTTAGGAAAACCTGAGTCCCACATAAACCTGAGTTTACAGAGGATGTGGACTTCCAGCATGTATGCCCCATGTTTGCTACCACCCAAGGTAAGAATGTAAGCCATTTTCCATTTAAGAGTTTTACAGTTACCCTAGATTAAGAAGCAAACAGGAGATTTTTTCCAGACATGTTCATAAATATACTAGAATCTGTTTTTTGCTTTTCAATTTAAAGTATATATCAATTACTTGAAGAACATTAACATTCCTGAGCCTATTAAGAACTCATTGAATCAGGGGCTGGGATTGTAGCTCAGCGGTAGAGCGCTTGCCTCGCATGCGTGAAGCCCTGGGTTCGATCCTCAGCACCACATACAAAGTAATAAAATAAAAACATTGTGTCCATCTACAACTAAAAAAAAAAGAACTCTTTGAATCAAAATCTAGAATAGAACCTAGGAATTTCATATTTTAAACAAACATTCTGAGTAATAAATTGCTTTAAAAATCTCGTATTATAGTACCTAAATGTAGATGATACATAAAATTTCAGGACGTAAGTCTCCAAAGCAGCTAAGTAACCCTGGCTTGCTCATGACAGGAATACAATATCCTAACTTATATGTATATTAATATTTATCTAAGAGAAGTGGACAATATAATAGATTATTTTCTGTTAACATTGACTGAAGATTATACTACTTTTAAACACAAGTGGAACACATAGAAAAGTAAACAGAGCTGATGCATCTTCTCGGAGTAAAAACTCTTTGAGCTGCCCATTGTGAAGTGAAATCTATGATAATCTCATCAGATATGGCAAGAGATAATTAAAAAAATAAAAAGTACCCAAGATAGTTGAAATATTGAGTCACATCAATAATATCTAATGTTATATTTTTAATGAAAAATTTAAAAGTACATCAAGATGATGTCTTAGATATTTTACTTATATTTTATGAGTGTTTTACAATAAGTACAATATATTAATACTGTAAAATGTGTACACCACCTGCAAATAAATAAACATATATTAGGATATGTTTAGATAACTTTTACTTAAGGAAAGGTGTAATCAGATATGTCCAGAGACCATGTCTCTGATGATTTTCTGACCTATTTTCTATTTAATTAAATGACATATTTCTTGATGAAGTCTCTACTTATTCTGAAACTCAGTCAAAGTAGAATAATTGAATTTCTTTTATCTCCAATGAACAATTTTTGTTTCCTTAGGACCTCTACCAAGGTGGCATTACTCATACGCTCAGTTACAGCCAGGAGTAACTTCTTCTTTTACGGACTGATCTGTGAATAGCAAAATGATTATTCAACTAATGACTATTATTAAAGTACACAGTGCTGTTAATGCTGCAGTTGATTACTAGAAATAGTGAGGTCATAGAATAGTAGTAATTAATGATAACCATAACAATTTGATGACAGCTTGTGTCCCATATTTTGCTTAAAGTTCATCAAAAACAGTTACTATCTCCATGCAGACATCAGGAAATGCTTGCTTAAGGAAACTAATTGGTTGGCAGTCATAAAAGATTCTTTCCTAAGAATCTTTTATTCTTTTATTCTTTCCTAAATTTTTATTAATATACCATAAACAAATGGATATTTGCTAAGCCCACCTTGCAAAGGGTATTGGTTTCTGGCACTTGGAACACTCTCCTTCTGTCCTCTGTTCCACTGGCTGTCTCACACATTTTTATGATACCAACTTTTCTTCATTTATCATACTTCTTTGCACATTGGATTAAGTACTCAGAACGCATAATCCCAATTACTCATTTATTGATGATCTATGATCTCTCATCTCTATTTTTGCTAAACTCTAAGATCTGTAATAGCAAGGACCATATGTCTCTCACTTTATCTTTTCAGAGCCCAGAAGTATTAATGTAAACATATACTAGATGATAAATAAATATCTGATGAATTAATGAATGAAATGAATATATTTGACTTAGTAGCAAGCATATGAAACTATCAACTAGTGGTACTTTAGACAGAGTGAAAATAGGTAATACTTGGGGGTAAGGTTTTAAGCTTCTAAGTAATTAACATCTAGAGGATAGTAAATAAATTACATATAGACTGTATAATGCTTTGAAATACATTTATATAGTATATGAAATTTTATGAATGCATTAAACTTTCATGGTTAAATAATAATATGTTGCATTAAAAATAGTAAAATTGTTAACACTTATATAAAATGCTTGGGGCTAAACATTACTAAAACTTTCAGTAGATTATCTCATTTAATGACCATGGGACTCAGGGTAAATCCAAGTGTGCTGAAGCCTGAAGCTTATCTAATTTGTATAGGGGAGATTTTTTAAATAAAGTAATTCAATATTATGAATATCAAATTATGTTCAAAAATAAATGTTTGCTTAGAATGAGAAAAGAAATTCTCATAATTTGTAAATACAGAAAATAACCAATATCAAAGGTATTATAAAGTCCAGAAAAATAGTACATCTTATTACTTAGCATGTTCCAACTATTTTTGATCCCGCTTTTGTCTGTCTCACTGAATTGATATTAGAACTGATAATGCAAAAGCTCTGATAGGTAAAACTACTAGCGCATTAGTACGAATGAAAGCCGTGCTATCAAACTCCACTAGCAGTCACTGTATTGTGTATCATCATGTACTTAAAAAGAGCCAATTTAATTTCAGAATGTTCTTGGGGAGTTAGTAAATAAAAATTACTTTTGTTAAATTTCAATTTTTAAATACATGCCTTCTTAATATTGCATTTGATAAAATGGGATGTATAAAATACTACTGCTACCAACAAAGTATGATGTTTTTCTAAAGAAAAATATTCTTATGTGTTAGTTATTTTTTCATTTAAAAAACATTTTTACTTGAAGAACAACTGACATACTATGCTTGTTCAGAGTAGGATGTTTGGCTGATACTTTTTCAAACTGAAGTAAGCCTATTACTTCAATGAAAACAACATATGTTGTCAATGATAAAATTAGAGGTTTCAAGAGAAAATTAAAACTGGAAAAACTAACACTGTGAGCTTCACAGCTGCTCTAGTGAGATCTGTGGCAATCTGAAAGTAATTCAATTAATGAATGTAATTCTTTATTATCATGTAATGAAATACACTAACATTTGGAAATATGCATAACTCAATGAACCAATATTTTTCAGATGAAAATGTTATAATAGCATGCATTATTAAAAAGTCCAAAGGGCAAAATAAACCAATAGTTTCCAATTTCCCATTACAAGTAATATCATTGTTCTATTAAGTTTGCTTGCATTCTCAAAGAAGATTAGCCATAATTATTTGACAATGCTATTAATGTAATTTGCTAAAATGTAAAATAGTCCTTCCCTAAGTACTAATTTTTTGTTTATTTTGGAAGCTATATTTTTTGTTAAAATATCATTTATACTAACATGTATTGGGTTTCTTATTGTTATTTTCAAATAAATCCATTAATAAATACACTTCTTAATTTTCTCCATTTATTTTTTCCTATGGCAAATACAACCCACAAAAACAAAAGTTGTGAGGATCTTTAGTAATTTTTTAGTATGAAGGAGTCCTAAGACTAAGGGTCTGAGAACCATTACAATAAAGAAGAGTGGAGAATGGTTTCAACTTTCTTGTCCTTACTTTCTCTGATCTTTACATTTTATTTTGGGGAGGTAAAGAGCAAAATAGTTAAGTATAAATGACTTGGAATCAGGTTAGATAACCTGGTCCTGAATCCTTGCTGCTCCAGATTTCTGGCTCTGTGGTATTAGGGGGCAATCTACTGATGCTTCTAATTCTGTTTCATTTCTAAAATAAGAATAACAAGGAAGTCTACTTCATAAGGTCTTTCTAGAGTGTATGTAATGTGAATATCCTGAAGCCTTAATGTTTTATATACAGAAAAAAATCTTGGTATAATTTCCTATGAATTCACCCGTAATGCTAAATTTTATTTGACCTTAGCTATGGCAAAGTTTCATAGACAAAATGACCTTTCCTAAATTATCAAAGACAAAATACAAAATTTAAATAAGCTTGACAGAGGAAAGGTTAATTTTTTTCATGTTATTTATGTGGGATGTATTAAAATTATTGTCTTACAAAGAAGCCAAAAATGTCATAGGAAAATAAATATGTATATACATAGCCTGACCAGTGCTTAGAAAGTTAGATATTGTAGAAATAGTTATTTTAAATTATCATTATAAAAAACAGAAATTAAACTAAAAGAATTAAAAGAATTTGATAAAGGAACACTCCCTTAACTCCTTCCAAATAAAATTAAATTAAGTATTTCTCTTTAGTGGCATTTGTTTCTTTTCTACCATAAGAAATGATTTTAGAGATGTTATCCTAGATACAATTAGTAATATAATGTACAACTTTTATTGAAATGTGCATAGAACTAAAATTTGTTTCCTAATGATGTTAGTATTGAAATGTGCAAAAGGTCCTTGTTGCCATCAATTCACAACATCAATTTAGTGATTTTACTCTGAAAAGTGAATCATGTTTGTTAGCGAAAAAATGTGCCAACTAACCAAAACAATATGTGTATCTATTTCTTTTCCCATTTGATGTTTCACAAAATGAAATGGTACCTACCCAAACCACAATATCAGGTTATGTATCCAAGTGGATTTTGTTTATTTGAATCAATATACAGGATTGTGCACGTTTATAGGTTTATATTACCATAGCCACAGATGGTAGCCACTGAATATATGACATTTTTACATAGATGCACATGTTTTCAATGATGCTAAGTTTAATAATTTATGTATTTTTTATATAGCCCATGAGACTGAAAGGCAGCCAAAGAGAGCCACATCTAGAAATGTTGCTGATGTAACCTAAATTAAGTTTAGCATAATACTGTACAAACAAAATGAGAATTAAAAATAAAACCCGTGTATCAAATGCAATTTTGTACAAGTCAAATACTGCATGCAGGTCACAAAGGTGAAAGACATCATGCACTTACATTAAGTGATTAAACAGAGAACAGCTTCTGGGTAATGCCTTAGGATACTGTTCCCTCTTGCCCTCTTAAAAGACCACACAGCACTGAAGAGGACCCTCTTTACCCATCAGGAAAAAAAGACAGACTGTGGCAGATGCAGGATAACCAGGCAGACACTGAATAATTTGAAAGCAGTTCCTTGGAGATACATAATTTAAGAGGCAATTATTTAAGAAAACAAATTAATTGTCTATAATCTTAATAATGATAAAGCCCTTTCCTTAAACTTATTAGAAAGCAGTTCTTGAAATTAATATTTAGCTCACATAATAATTTATATAAATGAAGACTATCATTCTAGATCTTAAAAGACTATACTTTCAAAATAATTTTGACTGTTAAAGCTCAGTATCTCTTTAGATGCTTCAACATTTGTAGAAATTATCCAAAAGCCTAGTAATGTTTTTTATACATGATACTATTACAAATAGAAACAATTAATTCTTTGTACGTGTTTATAAATTAAACACTACCTTTATTAGTTAACTCCCTACTGACAAAGTAGGTTTTAAGAAAATAACCAAAACTCTTATATTTAAAATATGACAATTGTGATTTATACTAATCAATACTGTACATTGCTCAATATCTGGAAAAACTGATTTTGTAATAATACTAGTAATTAAATCTATAAATGCATTTTAATATATTTTATTCTGCATGGATAATTTATAACTTATAGGATAATTCTGCAAGAATAGGAAGTCATTCTTTTAATATCAGGCAAAATAAATTTTCTTATAGGCAATATTTTAGCCAAGTCTATCATTTGTCTAATGTACCATGCAAAATATTATTATATTAACAGATATATATTACATTTAACAGGTGTTTCACTCAAAATGTAGTGACGTATGTAACTGCTACAAACTGAGTGGAAACAAAATTACTAAAATAGTAAACAGTTGTGCTTTGGAAATATAATATAAATTAGATTTAATAATATTTAATAATAATATAAATTAGATTTTAAAATGAAATTTTTTTACAGAACTGAAGTTTTAATACCAAAGAGTTATTGTTTATAAATCAAGAAGAGTTCATTGATTTTAATAGTATAGAATTATGATACTGAAAAGAGTAATTTTTCTCACATGTCTAATTAAACAAACACACCCAAACATGTGCATTCACACACATTCAGAGTCTTTTTTTTTCTTTTCCTATGGTTACATCAAAGCTGAGAAGTAGAAGACATACATAGGTACCATATTTCTTAGAAGAACACATTTGCATTGGTTTCCTGAAGAATGCTTCAGAAAAAGTACTAATTTAACAGGTCCACACTGCTGAACTGAGGCTCGAGATTTTTCAGTGATGGGATGTAAAACATGTTACCACAAAATATGGCACCTTGACATTTGCAAACGGTGCAGAAGCAGGTCATAAAACCTGGGAAGTTCACATTCTGAAATCCACCCATCCTTGTCTCCTGAAGCAGATCACAAGGTCTTCATTTGAGAGGAACCATCTCTATACCCAAAGGGAAGAAACATTTTTACCTCTGAAGACAGACAGACCCAGAAAAATCTGAATAAAGGCCTTGCCAAGTGTTGCCCCATCCCAATTTATTACCATTGGATCATATTGCATTTGTCCAAGCATACTTCTCCACAACTCTCCACCTTTATGGAGAATGCAACCAAAGATATTGGTGCATAATAGAGGAGAATTAGAGAATAGAAGTGTAATTAACAAATGCTTGGAATTGGGTTCTTCCCTTTCTCTGTATATTTTTGTCTCTTTCTAAGAACATATTTACCTTATTGAATTAATTCTTCAGAAATTCCTTAAGCTTTCCTTTGAACCTATTTATCTTTAGAGCATTGATGATTTCTCTGTGAGAAACCGAATTGAGCTGTAGAGGATCAGGAACCCACTACTTAACCTCCCACAGTACCATGACTTTATGTTCCAACATTTATCACAGTTCTATTTTATATTTAGTTGAGAGTTAATTTAATATTTATGTTCAACATCTTCATTTTACCTTCAGCATCTATTTGACTCAGTATGCACTCAATGTATATTTAATGAATAAATGAATGAACGAATGAAAGCAGAGGTGATTATAAAAAATCCTTTTGTCACAATCCTACTGAAAACCCTAGTAAGTAATGTCTAATACCCTGCAGATCACATATATACTTATATCTTACAGTATTTGCAGATGAAGCAAGTGAAACAGAGTAGACTTTGAGTAGATTAACATAGTAACTTTTGACTATTGCCCCTTGTTGCTTCAGAATAGATAAATTAGTTTCCTTTTCTAAATATGATATATTCAATGTAATATTTAATCCCATTGAATATTATAATGCTAATCTTATTGAATGTCTTCATATTTATTGTGAATATGCTAATCAATTATTTTAACTGTATATAATTTAAAACAAAATATAGCCTGTGATATATTTGTATTCATTTCAGACTTATCTAGTTAGCTAGAATCCTTTCCTTGTTCCTTTCCTGTGAGAAATCTCCTAATGATCTTAAAATGTTTGTGCACACATGGATGGTTTCCAATTAATTTTAGAATATCAAAGAGTGATGACTTGAGGAATCCCCCAAAAGCAAGTAAAAAAATTAAAATTAAATTAGACATTTTAATAGCTCTGATAATTTTTAAAAACCCACTTTACTTATAAAATAGTTTGTGTTATGAACACATAGTAATTAACCAATATTTTAATAGAAAAAAGAAAGCAAGGATAATCAATAGATTATCTTCCCAAGTGTAGAGACCCATAATTTTCTTATCATAAGGAAGATTTGTGATGATAGTACTAATTAGTATCTGTTGAGAGAGGCTGTTAGGCATAATGGAGTCTGCAGAAAACATATACTGTTTAGAATCCCCCATTAGCTAATGGGACCTTGGACAAACAATTCTGACCCTTAGATTTTTCATCAGTAATGAGGAGTTTAGATTAATAAGTTTAAAATCTAGAGCCACACAGTTCTTCTGGATAGTCCTAGACTCTATCATTCCAATAGTGATAAATTTTTCCATGGCAAATTTGGTGAATCATTATAAATAATTTGGAATAATGTAATATTTTAATAATAACCAAAAAAAAGTTGAGAATTACAGCCTAGTGTAGGAGTTTTCTTCTTCTCTTGAAGAAAATGTGTTTTAACAGACCTTGATGGAAAGTAAATATGTAGATTTTGCCTGTATAATATTTAGAGTGTAAGACATAAAAAGCCTAGCTGATTATTTATAGTTGAAGAACTCTCAGAGTATTGCATTAAGTAGCTTGAATTTCAGAGATTTTGCTGGTTGACAGTTTGATGTGAAAATATATATATGAATAAAGAAATTAATCATTGAGAAATGTCAAAACAAAGGTGCGATGGGGGGAAAAGTAGGTAATCAATAAAGAATAATTCCTTTTGCTCTTAAAAGCTTTTAAGTAATTAACTGGTGAGAAATAGAGCATCTAATCAGCAATGATGCATGATGATGAATTCCATATCTCCCCAACTGTCCTTTATGCTTCCCCTGTTCTCTTCTGAGACTTCATCCTGATTCACAAATGCCTAACTAGGACCTATCCAGTAGGTCAGAGTGTATATGTAATTTGTGATGACTATAATTGGCACAAACTTTTGGTACTGTTGCACCAGGTATACTATCTATACAGGTATTTACAAAATGTATACTTTTAAACTTTACAAAAAGCAAGTGGCAGTCTCACTATTTACACCAGACACAGTTTACCATCAAGCTTATCAGTAGATATTGTCTGAATTCATTCTGTCAAAGAAATTTCACACTCAAACTATGTTATATACTAATTTCAACTAATATATTGTGTTGCTATTGCTTATTAAATTGAAAAATTGGTTATATGCAATGCTCTAGCTTTAATCTTGGGTTGAATAAGACTAACTAAGGTGTGAAAGGTCCACTTGTTCTTGCTTTTGACAGAGATGTTCCAAGTTTATACTTGTCTTCCTTCAACACTCAAAGTCAGAAAATAAGTTACTCTCTTTCAATCAACATACCTAGACTATTCATGATGATGTGTTAATTTTTTTTGCTATTTTAAGCTTTATCTAAATAAACAAATGTGAATAAGAGGATTCAGCTAATAGATCCCTGGCTTGCTTACATTCTTTGCCACTCTTCTTTTCTCACATTTCCCCATGTCATTGCAGGGCGAGACCTGATGGAGTAGGTGAGCATAAGAAAGCTTATCATCTTCTCAAAGTTAACACTGCTGCTTATCCAAACTTGAATTTCCAGTTTGGGCATTTTGTACAAAGGGTTTGCTGAATTCATATTTTGGACAAATGCCAAAGGAACAAGTTTGATCTAACCTGAGGCAAATCCAAATTTTATTATCACAGAATGAATTTCTGGAAGACAAGAAAAAAGTGTGAGCACTGTTTAGAATTTCTCTTGCCAAAACTTTGAATAGTCAATTTTTAAAAGTTTGGCATTATAGTGCATTCATTTTTGGTGCTTTTCATAGCTCTTTTGTTCCAGTAGTTATTCTATTGTAAATCTGCAGTATCATATGGATGCTCAAATATCATACTTGTTGATTGCTATGACAGTCTTATACCTTTAAGAATGCTTATTTTTATTCTTGATACAATGATTAAATAAGGCAGGAAGTGCATCAATTTATTTTGGCATATACATATGCTAAATTTTCAATTAAGCAGTATTTTTCAACTAGCATAGTGAGGATAAGTGTAATTATGCAAATTAAATGCTTGTGATGTTTTGTAATTAATAAGGAGTTACTGAATTTTCTTTTATATATTAGCAAATAAAGTTTTGAAAATTGAAACTGCCTATTCAGGAGTCTCAGCATATTACATAAACAAATGCAATTGAGATTTTGAAAAGCAGATACTCCCAACCTTCATGAAAGTCAGTGAAAGAAAAAAATGGGTTTCATTTAATTTTGTCAGTGGAAACTACAGTTGGTGATGCTATGAATAATCTATTTTTCTTCCTATAGTAAATGACCAAGATAAAGACTTACTTCCATGTTGCTTTAGAATTTGAAGACTATTGAGATATTTCTTTGATCAAATCCACAATTTTAATAGTTAAGATACTTACTGAACATTCCACAAAATTAATGTGATTTCTATACTTTATCCTTTTATTTATATCTGTGAATACCTAGTGCTTCAAAAATTATATTAAATGAAAATGTCTTTAATTATTGGCTTTAGATATATAGCAACAGAGCAATATAATTGGCCTGCAAGTTTTTAAAATGACATTTCTGAGCATAGGCTCAATGTACTAACCCAGTGGCACAGGCAATGTCTTCTTTAACAAGAACCATAAAGCTTAAGAAATAAAACCAAGAATCAATAAGTGAGATGCCATCAAATTAAAAAGCTTTTGCACAGCAAAAGAAACTATTAAGAGCAGAAAGAAAGAACTTACAGAATAGGTGATCTTTGCCAGCTACTCCTCCAATGGCAGATTAATATCCAGAAAATATAAACAACTCAAAAGCTTAACATCAAAAAGACAACCCAACCAATAAATAGGCAAATGACCTAAACAGAAACTTCTCAAAAGAAGAAACACAAGTGGCCAACAAATATGTGAAAAAAATGTTCAACATCCCTGAAAAATCAGAGAAATGTTAACCAAAACTACACTGAGATTCTATCTCACTCCAGTTAGAATGGCATTCAAGAATAAAAATAATAATGAACGCTTGTGACTGTGTGAAGGAAAAGTACACTCCTATGTTGTTGATAGGACTGCAAATTAGTACAACTACATTGAAAAGAAGTATGGGTGTTCCTCAAAAGACTAGGAATGGAATCACCACATGAACCAGCTATTCCACTTATTATTTTGTGTCCAAAAGAACTAAAATCAGCATACTGTAGTGATACAGGCACATCAATGTTTACAGCAGTGCAACTCACAATAGTCTAGTTATGGAACTAGCCCAGATGCCTGTCAATAGATGAATGGATTAAGAAAATGTAGTATATATACACTATGTAGTTTCACTCAGCCATGAGGAAGAATGAAATTATGGCATATTCCAGTAAATGGATAGAACTAGAGAACATTATGATAAGTGAATCAGCCAGAATCAGAACATAAAGGTCAATTTTTTTTTCCTCCTCTTTGGAAGTTAGAGCAAAGTAAGTGGGGACAAGGCAGGTGAAGTTGAATCTCATGAAGATAAAGGGAAGATTAATGGAGTAGAAAGAGACTGAGGGTCAGGGAAGAGTAACAGGAAAGGGGAGGAAATGCAGAACAAATTTGACAAAATTATGCTACATGTATATATAAATATATCACAGGGAATTTCACCTTTATGTATATCGATAAAGCACCAATGAAAAAACATAAATGAAAGGAAGACAAGTAGAGTAGGGAAAGGGAAGTAGAAGGAAGGAAGGAAAGAAGGGAAATAGGAATTAATGGGAACTAAAGTGGAGCAAATTAAATTCTATTCATGTATGATTATGTCAAAACGAACACAACAATTATGTATAATTATAATTCACTAATAAAAAAATTTTTAAAATGATATTTCTCAATTTTGGCCTGGATTTTTAACATTCATTTAATACACACTTTATTCAGTGTCTTTCCTGAAGTAGAATGATCAACAGAGTCTTCACAGCAGATACCATAAGAAACACTTGTACTCTAAAAGAATGCAATTTTGATTCCTTCCACAACTGGTTTCAGCAATCAACTATTTCTCTACAATCAATTATTTGATGCTATTATGTATTTCTTCACTGAAAAGTATTGTATTCTGACATGTATTGAAGCATCCTTTTCAACATGAAAACTGCTGTTATATCTTGTCAGCACATCTTGTATAAATAGATGACAAGGAAGTTATAAAACATGTTCTATTTTCTGCAGGTTGGCTAAAGAAGACGAAAACTTCCTATTATTTTTCTGTTTTGTGAGCAGTAATTCTGTCACATGTCATATTAACTACTTTCTAAACGTGAAACTAAAGGATGCAAAAAAAATTAAGACCGTAATCTCTAAATTAATACAGCCTTCATCATGTTTGTTCTGTTGTCTGTGACAAGTACATAACAATTACCAAACTTGTTTCCATAAATATTTCTTTAAAATAGATTCTATATGGGGCTGGGGCTATAGCTCAGTGGTAGATTCTATATGGTTACTTTTATGTGAGGTCAAGAAATTTGTAGTCAATAAACTAAAGCACAGGCAGAATTTATTGAATTTATTGAAGATGATGACAGTCTATTACTAACACAATCAATGATCATACAAAAATTCAGAAGCAATAAAAATAGTGTAGATATAAATATTTGGAAAATAGTGTACTTGCGTTAAACACTGAGACTGAAGCCAAGCATTATTGACTACATATCATATCCAGTCATTCACTCCTCCAATCCAGGCCAGTGTCAAGAGGCACCCACATTCTGGTGAGGAAATGGATATAAACAACTTTCTGGCCATCATTTTCCAAACTGGTAAAGCATCTTAAGCATTTGAGAATTTCACCTTCATCTGTAGACCCTTGAGACACCTCAGTCATACCTACAAACATGTAACAAGGGTAAAATTGTAAATTCTCATCCTGTGCTTCCCATTCACCTTTCTAATCCATTGGTCTTCTCATGGCATGATCAGTGTCTTTTCAGAGATAATTCATAAGAAAAGAGCAACATTCTACATATGATGTTCAACAGTAAAATTTTGTAACAGGCAATAATGTTGTGATGCCCAATTTTCCTGGAAGAGAATTGTCTGTTTTTCCCTTCACCCTTTAACATGTTCAGAATCAAGCTTGGTCTGATGGAGAGGTTTTGTTTTTGTGTTTTTGTTTTTATAAAGTATGTATTTGGAAATGGGAAAAAGAAGGAAGACATTGATTTCCACCCAATGAAGAGAGAAGAAGAAAGAGTGGAACAGAGGCACAAGGCAGTCAAATGCACACCACTTGGGCCTGGTGAGGGAAAAGTCCATTAGATAAGTATGCACAGAGGGAGGCCCCAACCCAGTCCTGTACCAATCTGAGCTCATCACATCCACATATTTGTTGTCTGAGGAAGGCCCTAAGATGTCATTTTTTTCAGAACTTTAGTGCTCATGGGACTCAGATGAACAGACAAGGTAGGAGCATGACAGAACTCTGAGAAGGGTCAGAAGGCATGACAGGAAGCTGTGAACATGGCACCCCAATACTATGACACATCACTTCTGCTTTGAAACTACACAAGAACCTGATCATCATTGCAGGGAAAGAAGCAAAAGGAAGGATAAATTATTCTAGAATTTGATAATTTTTTGTTCCAAAGAAACTGAATGCTACTTAAAGAGAAAATTTAACTAGGATAAGTCAAGGAAAAGGAGAAAGAAAATAACATGTAAAAGAAATTGGGGGGCTGGGATTGTGGCGCAGTGGTAGCGTGCTTGCCTAGCACGCATAAGGCACTGGGTTTGATCCTCAGCACCACATAAAAATAAAATAAAGATATTCTGTCACCTATAACTAAAAAATAAACATTTAAAAAAAAAGAAATTGGAAAATAGGAAGTGATGGGAAAAAGAGAAAAAAATAAAAGGAAACCTTTTTTTTTGTTTGTTTTTTGGTAGCGCTGGGAATTGAACCAAGTGCCCTGCACATGCTAACCAAGTACTCTACCACTAAACTACATCCCCAGCCCAGGAAACATTTTTTAAATTGACAAATCATAATTGTAGACATTTATGAGATATAATAAGATGTCTCAACGTATGTACACATTGTGTCATGACTGGATCAAGATAATTGATATACTACCACCTTACTTCTTATAGTTTTTGATAAGAACATCTAAGATCTACTTCTAACAATTTTGAAACATATAATATAGATACTCCTAAATTTACAATGGGACTACATCCCAGTTATCCAATACTAAATTGAAAATATCATAAATCAAAAATTCATTTAATATACCTAAGCTACCAGAAATCATAGCTGAGCCATATAGTGCCTTCCAGTGCATTGGTCATTTAATCTGGTGATGGTGGCTGACTGGGAGCTCTGCTCACTACTGCTGCCCAATCTCAGGAGCATATAGTACTGCCTATCACTTGCCCCAGAAAAGACAAAAATTCAGAACTTGAAGTATGGTTCTATTGAATGCACGCAGCTTTTTTACCATAGAAAAGTTGAAAACTTGTAAGACAAAGCATCATTAAGTCAGGGACTATCTGTACATTATAATTAACTATGGTTACCAAGCTGTAACAAAGTAAAGAGACAGACCAGAAGAAAGTATATGAAAACCATTCACTATAAGGGACTAAAATCCCACAAATATATAAATAATTCTATTAAAATATCTGATTAAAAAATAGGTCATTGACCTGAACAGATATTTCTTAAAAGAAGACATATGAACAGCCACAAGGTATAAACAAAGTGGTCACTATTTCTAAACATCAGGAAAATGCAAAATAAAAGCATGTTGAGATAATATCTCACACGTGTTAGAATGGCTGTTGTCAAAAAGGAAGCTTCTTTGCTTTAATATTTGGCTGCTGCTGTTACATTTTAGAATATTTCAAAATATCTATGAATTATTTCAAGATCTAGAGAGTGCCAAGAAAAGTTGTAGTATTGTGTTCAGATTCTTACTGAATTTAGAAAGAATAAAACCAGGAGGGACATCAGGAAAAGGGGTTCAAGAAAGCCATTTCTCAAGGCTAGGAGAAAAGAATGAGTCGGATAGAGAAACTCTGGTTCCAATTGTCTCTTTACCTCTAAAAGTCTCTGTTCAAAACACTTAGCTCCCTCTTTAGCCTCACAGTGAGCAAGAATCTCCTTGAGGATGATAACAAGCAACAATGTGGAAAGGAGCACACCACACCCATCACTGCAGGAGTCCTCTCCCTCTCCCTCTTGGTAAAGAACTGAGCATGCCCTCTCCACTGAAATGCGATTACCTAGAATATTTGGGTTGTACTGACTGGCTTTTGTCTGGAGGCCAAACCACTAGGTAAAAACTATTTCCAGGAAAAATTATTGTCTGAGTCTAACCAAATCAATAAATGACATTGAAAGGCTATTATTAAGTGGCTAACAGCCTGTTTTTACCATATTAGATCAATAGCTACAATTTAAAACAAAACTATTCATTCAAGTACTTTGGAGTTATGCTTCGTAAATTTCAAATGCTTTTAGCCAGTTGGAAAAGTCACTACTCTCAACTAAAGCGGAAAAGGCCAATTAAATAATAGTCTATTCTGGTCTAGCAAGAGTCTCTTCCCTGCCAATGCCAGACTCTGAATTCATTTTTTCAGAGTTCAAAGGTTTTCAAAAGTGTCCTTTATTATAAATATATGATAAAAAAGAAAAAGTATTTACTTTTAAATTTATCTTTTTATCTTGTCTTTTCAATCTAGACTTCAAAGGACATGTAATTTTCATCTCTCTCTCCTGCTTTATCCTTCCTCTCATTGAATGGGTCATTACTTGTGTTATATCCTTACTTACCACTCTGAAATACTCTCCAACAAGGATTTCTGCTTCCAATTTTTCCCACTTTTGAACACAGTATCGGTAGGATAGACTTCTTAAAATGAGGAGCATTGATATCACTACTATATTCAATATGTTTTAATTTTCTTCAATATCTTCTATTCAATCTATAAAGCTCTAGGGTTTTTTTGTTTTTTTTTTTTCTGTCAAGGCATCTGAAAACTGCCATGCTATTTTTCACATCACCTTTTCAGTCTTCTTTCCTATGATTCACTTTTAGAATTCACAATTTTTCCAGAAAAACTGGGAATTTTCATGTTTTGCACAAAATGCTGCCCACGTCCCCATCAAGACTGCCCACGTCCCCATCAAGCATGTGACACATGCTTTTCTCATGCAGGCAGTAGCCTCGCTTTGCAACCTCTCCAACTCAACTCCACATTTTCCAGGGGTTTAAATCCTGATTATCCTGCAAGGATGTGCTCAAAGGTCATCTTAACTATATGCTATCCATAACTTAACCATACACTTCCTTCTGCACCATCTCAGCTTATGTATTTTTTTCTCTCAATATCAATCAAACTTTATGTTTAATCTTTCCTGAAATACCCCTTCTGTCTCCAAAACAAATGGCAAAACTTCAATTCTAGTTAAATCTGACACTTCTTCCAATCAGCCTATGAAAACAAACAGCTAAACATGTAACATATATTATATGAACAAATTCACATTTTCCCAAATAAATGAGGATGGAAAGATACAGTGAAGGGAGGCTGACTTGCTGACCACCATACCCACACTCTTCTAGCTATATATTGCCAACTTTTGCTCACTCCTCATTGCATCTTCTCCAATATTCACATCCACTACTGTCATTATTTACACATGATTGAAAAAAAGAGTGGCAATAGATGACCTTACACATGCTAAATCTCTTACCCATTTTCCTACTTCTCAGGGCCCACAATTCTGCCCTCCCTCATAGTACCATAAGGAACTATCCTTACTCTTATTAAGAGTAATTCTTCAATTTAGAGAGTAGACCTTAACCTCTTTTGCTAATGCAAGGGTATCATCTAGAATTTCTTACTCAATTCTCCAGAATATATTCTTCTTTCTCTACTATATGTTTTCCATCAGTGCAAAAAGAGTATAATTGGTTTATGGGAAAAGGACAACCCTTCTCAGTTTCTGTAGGGGACAACCACCTACATTATATTCTTTCCACACAGCCCTTAAAAGAAGAACACGAGGGAATATACAGGATACCTCTCAACTCACACCTAGAACTTTACAAAGAGCCAGAAAATATCACAATCTATAAAGTGCATGTAATTGAAGAAATAGATACCCCAAAATGAGTAGGGCTAGATCTAGAATTCACACTGAGACTCAGAGTGTTAGGAGGCTGCTGAATTATAATTTCAGTGTAAAAGTGTTCAGAGGTGGAGAGACCTTTAAGAGTTTCTAACCTCATGAATGGATTAATGCTGCTCTTGTGAGACCAGGTCATTTCACGCAGAGTGAAAGTGGGTTCTCCTTCTTACAAGACTGGATCAGTTGCCATGAGAGCTGGTGGTTATAAAGAAGCACTCCCCCTCACGTTTAGTCTCTTCTGCATGTGCCTGCTTGCCTTCTATTTTTCCTCCATGTTAAGATGAGACCCACTCAAGATCACTCTACTAAAATTAAAATATAACAAAAAGTAAAAAAAAGTGAAAGGTAAAACAAAATAAAACAAGAAAATAATTAAAATTATAAAAATGTAACATTATATATAGGTAAATATTATATATACATATGTACATATGCATATATACACAGAGCACAAAATAGTATGACTGAGTTTTGTCAAACTAAATTAGTCCTATTAAATTTAATGTGCTTAATCCTATTAAAAAATGAACAATTTCAAATTGGCTTACAAAGTAAATTGCAATTGTAGGCCAAATATATGAGGCAAATCTAAAATAATGTGATTACAAAAATAAAGTGATAGGCAAAAGTGTCTGAGAAAAAATTAAACAAGAAAGGATGGGCTGCAATCCTGTTGACTGATAAAGTTGAATAGTTCAAGAGGCATTAAAAAGGACACTATAATGTTAAACACCATAATACACATGAAGATATGAAAACCTATACTCCCACTAGCAGAACAATTAACTTTAAAAATGGAAACTACCTGTGATACAAAAAAGACAGCTTACTGCTAAAAAGAGAAGACTTGAACACATCATTCTTGATGCCTGAGATAACAAGTACATAATATAGCAAAAAGAAAAAATGTCTTAGCCACAGGTGCACAAAATAGTCATGAAAATTGAACATGTATTTGGTCCCTTAAACCCACAACATTATTGTTAGATAAAAATATTAAAAACAACATTTTCTTACAGGAATACAATGGATTTATAGACTAATACAATTGAAAACTTAACAAAAAATAAAAATAATAACAATGTCTCTTTCTCTTGGATTAAAAAAATAGCTCTATTATTATATAGAAAAAGAAGAATTGAGATTTTAATGAAATAGTCAAGTTTCTGAAAAATAATGATAATTAAAACTACATGTAGGATCTTGTGGCTATATTTAAAGTAATAATCATAATTTAACTTTATGTATTTATATTGTCTTCTTTAATAACATTTGTACTTCCTTTTAAAATTGGCTCCTCTCTTCAGAATCATAGACTTAAAAATAGTAAAATAGAGATATTTGTAAAAATATATGGATTATCATAGACTTTTGATGTAGATGTTCTTTTGGCAAAGTCAAGAATAAAATTTGGGAAGCAAAATGTTGCTTGACATAAGAAAGATAATGTTATTAAGGGGTCAAGAAAAAAGATTATGATTTGTTAATACTATTATAATAATTCATTATTATTCACTAAATTAAAATTAAATTAAATTAAAAATCTTGACCTATTTTATAAATATTATTTGCAAATGATAATTCTAATGAAAGTGCATCTGTGCATCAAGGGTCAGAATGTTCGTTGAAACTAGATAAATTTATAAGAAATTATTCCATGTTATTTTGTATCTTATAATTGCTGTACTATTTCCAAACATTAAATTGGGTGTTCTACCTAATTGCATTTATTCATCTGAGTAGTAAAATTTGGTCTATTTCAGCAGTAACTTGTAAAAGCAATGGTATAGATTAGAAGTACCCTACTGACCCACAAATGCACAAAGCAGATCCAATTAAATGGTAAACATGATTTTTAAGGCACTTTAAGATTATTTGAATTATTATAATAACACTAGTAATAACAATAATTATTATATGGTTGGACTAAGGATTTATCAACGTGGCCTTTTTTGAACCTGTGACATTGACCTAGTTATTCAGTTACTGAAATTACAGTTTACATAAAATCTGTTCTTCTGATCAACAGAGGATGCATAGTTTGGATCTTGAATGTTTCACAAAGCCCCATGTGTTAAAGCTTGGTTCTCAGCCTGCGGCACTAGAGTGGAAGATATTTAGATTACTGGGGACCTGATATTCGAGTGTTTGTGGGACCCTTGTCTCTTCCTCTTCTCTCTTCTCACTTCCCAGCCATGAGATTGGCAGTTTTCCTCCTTCATGTACTCCTGCCATGCTATGCTGCTTCATCATAGGCACAAAAGCAGCGGGGACAAAATGACTCATGAACTAGAACCTTCAAATCTAAATCTATGAGTCAAAATAAACCTTCTCTCTTTGTAAGCTGTCTATCTCAGGAATTTTGTTTAACAGAATGACTTTAAGTGACCGAAAACTAACACAGAAGCCATTTCCCACTAAATCCATCTCTACTTTGTTGTAAGAAAAACTGATAGGCATTTTTTGCAATACCACGAAATTAATTATATCTGACAATCATAGAACCTAACACACTTTTTATATTCCTATTTCTGAGTAAACTAGAGGAACAGAACAGAGAAAATATGCATAGAATGAAAATCACTATAACTATTTTATCATATATTTTAATTTTTAATGGAAAAATTAGCATCATCTCGCAAAGAAATAGTAGACATGCAAATACAGTAGGATAGGAAATCATGAATTTTCTCCTATTTGTGGAAACTGACGGTTTAAATCTGTCCAAAACAAACCTCACTATATAAAGAAAGACATTCTGTCTAATGCGTTTATGTGGAAGGCATTTTGATAATATCTATATGAATCTGTGGGTTATTTTGGAAAATCTTCCCTGGTTTTTGGGATCCTGACTTCATTGTGGCTAAGCAGCTGCTGATGACCTTGAATAAAGCAGAGGTCTTGGAATGCCTTCCTGCTGTCTGTATGGACCTGTTCTTGCCAGTTACTACACAAAGGAATAGTTTAATTCCACTTGGAATATAGGTATGTTTGGCTTTCAGGAAATAAAAATACTGTTGACTAGTTGTGAACCAGAACAAATAAGCCACAAGAGGGCATATTTTTCTTCATTTCATCACCTTTATACAAAAAATGCTTGCCTCAATTAGGTATCATATGAATCCACTCTCCACTCCTCCTTTCCTAGAAAAATGCACTATAACTAAAATATGCTTTATGAGCAGAATGATGGTTTGAGATATTAAGAAAAACAAATTTAATGATGATTTCTATATATATTATGTATAGGGAAGATGTTTATTTTCTCAAATTCTTCCTTAGAGATTGTTTATTGATGTATATTGTTACAAATAAAAACAAAGAGTCATTTATCTGACTTTAAATTCTCTCCTTCTGCTATAGCTATGTGGACTCTTATGTCGGGCATGGAAATTCTTTCCAGTTTCTAGTGAATGCTCAGTCAAGAAGGTTTTTCTTTTCTGAGGTCTCAGGATTTGGGCCAAAGGGGCTGGGCTGTGTTTTTATTTTTATTTTGAAGTACATTCCTGCTGAATTTAATTATTCACCACACCCCAACCCAGCTAAGTAAATATAACCCTAAGATTCTGGCTTGGAAAGGTTTTGAAAAATAGCTGATTTTTTTTTTTTCAAGACTATAACAGGGTGAAGTATTCTGCAGAGAGAGGGTATCGAGGCAGGAGGCAGAGGAGCCGGGAAATCATTCCATTTTCTGGGGTCCTGGTTTCCTCACTAGAAGATTCCTCACTGGAAGGGCTCTGTGAAACTCTTGTGAATGTTTATGATTATTTATGATATGTTACTAGAGTTTAAAACTTGAAGACATGAAGCAAAGTTTGGACAGTTTTACATTCCAATTAACTAACCATAAATTATCATCTGTCTTTATCTGATGATGAGAAACAGGAAAGAATTTACTTCTGAGAGTTGCATGTGTGTGTAATTAATACTGAAAGAAAAGATAAAAGTCAGGTGTGTTCTTTTCCACTACTAACACATCTAAAGATCTTATAATGTAAATATCTACGATCCAGTGCTGAGCAGATTACCATGATCAAATGAAGCAGATGGAAAAAAATACCTGAAGTATATAAGGGGAAAACACCTCATAGAAGACTAGGAGCTGGGGGAGCTGCTTCAACTCATGTTATCACTTGTTCCAATTAGATACAAACAACACGTCTCAGTTTTCTGCCTTATCTGTCGGTACTGATATGCTAATGTGTGAGAAAATATTCATAAAGTCATTTTTATTATAAAACAGGTTTTAAAATAAATACCAGTTGTGACTAGTTTTATAGAAGTAAGTACTAAAAGGCTTGCTTTTCATTTGTTTTACCTCTGTGCATGAACTATCTAGTCCCTTTTATCAAATTCACCAAATTTCCATTTGGTTTGTTGAATATAAACCAGAAAGAAGTAGAACTGTGGGTTTGTTTGGAAGAGAACCACAGAGCAGTAGTAGCTTCTGCTCTCAGAAAATCCCAAGACCCTGCTAGGTTTAAATTCTGAACCCAGTAATTATCTTTCTTCTGTATTTTGGGTACAGGTAGGCATATGTGGAGTTGGAAAAGCCCAGAATGTGCCTATTCTACCATTACTCATCCCTGCCAACCTCCCCATGATTCCCAACATAGACTGGTGTTTCCTGAATTTCTATAACTAGAATCATATTCTTTGAATTCTTTACTATTAAAATGTAATCTTTTGAGCCAGGCATGGTGGCAAGTGCCTATAATTCCAGCGACTGAGGAGGATGAGGCAGGAGGATCAAGGCCAGCCTCAGCAAATTAGCAAGGCTCTAAGCAACTTAGTAAGACTGTGTCTCAAAATAAATAATATAATGAAATAAAAAGCACTGGGGATGTAACTCAGGGGTAAAGCACCACTGGGTTCAATCCCCACTACCAAATAAAGAAAAAAGTAAACCTTTGAGAAATAGTGTATTTCACATTATCTAACACATATCTACATAACTTAGATTCCATCTAAGGGCCCAAATGGAGATGGGAGAGAGGTACTAAGCCACAGATAAATAGCCAGAATTCATATATATATATATATATATATATATATATATATATATATCTGTGTGTGTGTGTATATATCAGGATCACTTGTTGAATCTGAATAGTCACCCTTGTAGACAAATTGAACTGCATAGTACACCCTACATTTTAGCAAAACAATGTAAAATAGAGTTTGTTCCTACTGGGTTCTACTGTAAAGATTCAGATAGATATTAGCCCTATAAGACAGACTACCAAATTTCTTTTGGTAACAGTATATCTTAAACTCTTAAAAAGATTGCTAAAACTTTCCTTATAAGATACAGTGCAGATATTAGAAATTCAGGAAAAAATTCCATGACTTAATATTATCACAATATCCACTGTTTTTACTATCTTACTTAACCCATAAATATGTGTTCAAAATCTAGCATTTTCAAGATATTCAAGGAAACACACTGAGGATCCCAAAGCCAGGGACACAGCTGAGACCATTCATCCTAAGTTTGGGCTCTGTAGTTAATTCTGCCAGCTTCGTGCTCAGAGTAATTAAAAAGAAAGCACAGAACCCATGTTCCAGATGTTGTCTTCTCATGGTACATTCAGGAGGCCCTAGTAAACCCAGTACAAATTTGAAATGAGGGTACTTCAAACAAAATCAGTTCAATACAAATTCATGGGCATTGTATTAGAGCCTGGAGAAACACACATGATCAGCCAACAGTTTTGCTTGGGATACAGACACATGCATAACTAATTATGATATAACATGAAAAAGGCTTATAATAGTACTAAAATCAAAGTGTTTTAGGAAAACAGGAGGGAATGATTAATGCTGTAGGGACTCTCTGGAAAGAGTTGAAATGGTAGCAAAGGGGAAGTGTCCTTTGGTTTGAGTATATTAAGCTATGATTTAGACAGGAGGAGAAAAGGGGAAATCCAGAGTTAACTACAATTCTAGTTAAACAAAGCATTGTAGCCAATACACTGAAAAAATATTAGAAAATTAATAAGTACATTTTAAAATCAAAAACTACTTACATGAACCCACTATGTGCAAAGCAATGCTGTGGAAGACAAAGGCACTGTGTCCTCAGAATACATTTGTAATTTGGATTGAAAGTCAATGACATGAATAAAGCAATAAAAAATACAGAAAAAATGCCAGAAATATCTCAAGGGTATGATTAATTCAAAAAAGAGTAGTATAAAATTGAGTAGAAAACATTAAACACAAAGTTGTATAGGTTGAAATAGTCTGTAAGGACTTCAGTTTTTCCCTATGCAGAGGAAAATTATGGGGTTGGTTAATTGACAGTCAAAACTAAGGTTATAGACATGGGGCAGCAAGAGACACAGGAAAAAAGCCTGGTTAGGAAACTGGCTGGCTCTGCCACCACACATCTGTAACTTAAAATGATTCATTGGTTTCTGTGGCCCTCAGCTCTCTGCTGCAGATGGGAGGTGAATTGAGTCTCCTCCACCCCTTCCAGTTCTTCCGTTATTGCCCTTGCCTGCTCCGCCACCCTCAAACTAACAAACCCTTGCCATTTACTAAGGTTGCTCTGGGACCTTACACCTCCTGCTTTTAAATCAAGCTGACACATGCAGGACCCCATGGCTGCTTCTTTTCTATGGCTCTTCAATCAGCTGTAGGGCATAACTCAGGGCAAGGTGTGTGACTATAGAACTGACGATCCTGTCACAGAAATATTTATCATGCAAGTAATAAGGGATAATTTTCAGGACTCAATTGCTCAAGCCCTTTCCATATTCCTGAGAATGTCCGGATCCATTTGGTCTGTCATATTTTGTATAATCTGTAACAATGAGCTATTTCTGCACTATTTTCCTTTGAAAGGATCCCACCTCCAGATTGTGTAAGTTCCAGGTTTCAGAAAAGGTAAGCTTGCTCTCTGTCCCCAAATACTTGCAATTTTCATATTGTGTGATCAAGGTGTGAACAAAATTACAAAGGAAACTCCAGAAAAAAAGATCTTCAGAAAAAATAATACACAGCACACCCTCTAGGCCTGGTGTGAGGAAAGGGGAAAGCGGGGAGAAAGGCTTACATTTCGCTCTTTTTTCTGTTTCTTCCTTCAGAGATGCCAGCCCATTAAGGGAAGGTTGATTCTCTTCCCTCCCTCAACCCATATTGGCATTTTCAAGACCACTAACTAAGGACTGGGGTTTTACACAGTGGAACCCACGTACTCCAAATAAGACTGAGAATTTTTAGGGTGATATTTGTGGCCAACCGTTTTCACTGTTTCTTCTGCATGACGTTTAAAGAAATTTCGTGATATAGAAACGGGAATATACAGGTCACTAAACCACCTAGGCGCAGGCTGAGACGTCAGAGGTTGCTTTACCGACAGGGTTCCTACTCCCAAAACATCCTTCAGGGCATCCGGAATCCACGCGGCTAAAAGCCTGAGTGCAGAGAGATGGACTTGTGCACTCTTGGGAGCACTTGCGTACTGTGAGGGAAGGGGGGCCACGGGGTGGGGGTGGAGATCGGAAGGGGAGAGGTAATCCCCGGCGTTTTGAGCATCCCTTTTTTAGAAAGACTGAGTCTCTCTCAGGACAGCTGCTGCGGTCACACCACAAACTTAAAAGCCGCCCTCCTGCTTGGAGCGTGCCTTTCCTCGCCACCCTCGCGTCGCCAAAACTCCAGCTGGTGCCTCACTCTCTGCCTGTCCCAGCAAGACGCTAAGGGGCAGCAGCGCCCCCTGCCTGGCCTCTGAGGCCGCTGCCTCCGCGCTCTGCCAGGGCCGCCGGCGACTGAGCGGCTCAGCCTGGACTGTGGCTCAGAGGAACTCGTGCTTGTGGCTCAGGTCTCGGCGTCTCTCGCCCTCATTTTAGGACCTTTTCACCTTTCCTCAAACAGCATCAGGAAAAGAGAGAAGGCGAGGGAGTTCACAGCAAGTAAGTCTGGTTCGGGTCACCTGCTACTCTAGTGGGAGGGTGCGCTGTAGACCGCGGTGTTCGGCAGGGAAGACCGGATTTAGGGGTGACTGCGGGTCCAAAGTGAGGATGCGAAGCGGCTGAGATAAGGGACTGTCCTGAAATAGAGAAAGCGCTGAGGAGCAGACAGGGAATGGGCGCACAGGGTAACTGACTAGGAATCGGTAAGCAGCCAGCCGACTGACTGCCAGTGAGCCCGGAGCCGGCGACAGCGCGGCAGCAGCGGCGCAAGTCCCACCTCGCAGCAGCCGCTGTTGGAGACTACTTATTCAGAGCCTCCGCCTACCAGCACTGCAAAGTTTTCTGCTTCGAGCGCTCCCCGGAACTTTGCTCTCTCCCTAGGTGCCTAGTCCTTCCCAGGTCCCTTCCCCGCCAAGGCAGTGGAGGACGCTTATGAAAGTATCCTGTTTCTTTCGACAGCTACAGGTTCATTTGAAGACAAGTTGGCGGGGTCTGTCCAGGGAGGACTTGACCAAAGGGCATCTGAGCCCTAGCTCGCTTCTTTTCCCTTTGTACTGGGGGAAGGGTAGAGGAGTGCCTAGTGGTTGTTTTTGTTGTGGCACTTTGGGGGAGGGAAGGGCAACGCCTTTTTACTTGCTAGTGAATCGCGTCGCCGGTCTGATGGAAGTGTGCGTCCTAGTAGCTCCAGAGGGGAAAGTTGGAATCAGATACTAGCCAAAAAGCTGGCTGGCTGTGAAGTGCGGTTATGACAAAACGCTCTCTTGCTGGGGCGAGGGATTCCTTTGTAGCTCTTGGTGTGGCTTGCTCTGCAAAGGCCGGGATTTGACTCCCGCTGGGCATTTAACCCGGAGTACCCTCACCCCTCACCCCCGCTTTCCCTCCGGGCTTCCTCACAACGCACCCAGAGTTGACGCATTAACTGACTGCACAGGCATCGCAGTGTCAGTTTTCAGCACTCATTCTACTTATCTCACGACTTGTGTTCAACCTCGTGGACTGAGTTGCTTAGCTCCTGTCCTAGCGTTAGGAGGGGACTTGACAGGAGGAGACGTCGCGCTTTAGCTGGGCGGTCTGGAATCCCAGGATTGGAAGCGAGATGCGCACCCAGCAGCCAGGGTCGCTGACCTCAGGGATTCCGCGTAGTGTGCAAGGGAGTTAAACGCACCGACTTTCCGTCAGTTTCCAATGAAGCCATAATAAAAAGCGGTGTCCTACGCGAACTCTTTTTTCTCCACCCAAACACTCTCACCACCCATATTGCCAGTTCTATTTCCTTCAGCAAAAGAAAGAGCGGGGTACATAAAGTCTCAAGTTTTGCCGGAAATGGGTTCTCCTGAAAGTGTTCACAAGTGTTTGAGGGGCGGGGAAGGGAGGAGGAGGATTCCCTAACCTGGAAGAAAGGGATTAGGCGGAGGTAGAGGAGTTAGTTTGCGACCCTTCCTGCGTCCGCTGCTGCTGCTGCTGTTGTGTAACTATGGCAACCGCCGGGGCAAGAGCGGTCAGAGCCTTCCGGATTCTGCACGTGGAAAGAAAAATGTGATGGGTGGGGGACGGAGAGAGGCACATGTCATCACTCTAGCTATGCCTTCCCTTTTCCTGCTTCTTCTCTGAGGCCAGATTGCAAAGAGGATGAGCAGGAAGAATCAGGGTTGGGAGTCGTTAGACCCAACCAGCTGTTGTTTTAACCCCCTCCGGTCTTGGAGTCGCTAAGACTGGCCCCAGAAGCTGAAACTGGCTAGGGGACCATCGCTGACAAACTACAAAGTGATGGCCCATGTCAGGGAGATGGGATGAGACCTTGGCCTTTGGAAGGAAAAGGCCAGGAAATACAGGAAGACGATGTGTGATGAGATAAGAATAGGATCAGGAGGTAGCCAAGAGACAATTATATTGTACTCATTTGTACTCAAATGGAATTTGCCCTCTTATGAAATGGAAAATTGGTAGAGAAAGGAAGGGACATTTATCAAACACTTATTGTGCCCCACGTGCTTTGTAAATTATCAAGATTAATACTCTTTACTATACAAATGTTATTATTCTCTTCTTCCTGATGAAAAAAGAAGAGAAACAAAGAACAATGGGTATTGACCCATTTTGGCTTTTATGTTCTTAACAAAGAATCACAATTCTTAAAAATCATACTCATAGGGAAATGGGCTAAGTAGTTATCATCCTCATTGTAAAGATGAGAAAAATGAGATGCAAAGGTGTTGATGGTTGTGACCAAAAATAAATTGCAAAGGATAGACCTGAGACAAGAACTCTTTTGCCTGGGTGTGGGTCTCCATTTAGGGACATCAGGAAACTTTCCATGACTCTACTTAAAGTCAGGGCCTTTCTAAGGTCAGTTCTGATGTTATATCTGTTTATGTAATCATTTATATGTGAAGAACACAAAAGAATGTGGTTGGATATAGACACAGAGCACATCAAGTTTGTAGAACTAGAATATGTCTATATTTAGTCTATGTTTATACACAAGTCTTACTGTATTTTGTAGGAATTATTGCTGGTTTTAACAATGTTTGTAAAGGAGAGAGAGAGAAAGAAAGACAGAAATGTAACGTATCTGTCTGCAACCCCATGACTGTTGGAGAAAATCACCTAAGCCTCAGTTCTCCTCAGTCTGCTCATTGTTCTCATGACCTGAGTATTGTAAAACTTAGTTATATTTTGGCACCACTGGTTCACCTTTGTAACAGCCTGCTGTCCATTAAGAATAGTAAAGATTAGACTCTGGTTACCTACCTGCTGACTTGCTGATGGGGAAAGTTAAGGAAAAATGTCTGGCAATGCAAATGTCTTGAAATTATCAGAAAACCATGAGCAGAAATTAAGGGTAAAAGGTAGAGAGAAATAAGTGCTGTGACTTTTCTATGATCATTCACATAATTGCTTTCATAGGTAAGTCTTAAATAATGAATTTGCTTTGTTTTTCAGGAGAAAGATGCGCGCGCGCACACACACACACACACACACACACACACACACACACACAAATAAACCCGAATTTTTAGTCTCATTTTTATGTATGGGAGGGTTGGTA
Source organism: Geosciurus inauris (assembly GCA_004024805.1). Lineage (NCBI taxonomy): Eukaryota > Metazoa > Chordata > Mammalia > Rodentia > Sciuridae > Geosciurus > Geosciurus inauris. Next base: position 40,278 of record PVHX01006515.1, on the reverse strand, counting down.
AGTGCAGGAATGTAAATTATTTTTGGTGCCAGCAAAGTCAAGAATATAAACAATTACAAAGGCAGAGGAAACACATCTTCTACTTTTTGACAGGCTAACAGATTGAATTGTATGTTTGAATTGAAGTCGCTGAGCTAAATTACTTTCACGTCTTTTCTTTCCCCAAACTAGGAAGAATATTATTTGAAGTTGGACTTAAGGTAGGAAATTTCATGGCACACAATTCTTTTTCATACTGTGTACTCTTACCTTTGCATGGGCATTTGCTAACTATCAAAATGATTTTCACAGACCAGCAAGTGTCTCAAAGATACCTTCTGGAGTTAACAGAGATCTCTGTGGCCTGGTTTACTGTATGAATAGTTATGGAGCTAAGTTTTATCATTGTTATTATACATGTGGAATATCAACTTCTCAATCTGAAGAAGAAAGCATTCCAGGTGCTATTTAATGACTAGTAGAATGTCTTCAGATGGGTAAAATAAATGTTGAGTCTGAATTTTGCTCTTCTAAGAAGTTTCATGCTTTGATGATGTACGTTTCTTGGGAAATATCCTTGTTAATTAATAAATAGTCACTTTAATAAACAAGACTAACCATAGCAGCACTATTTTGAAAAGTTCTTATTATACTTTCCATAAACATTTCTAACACCAGATATGATAATAAGTATTTCTACACTTTGTAACATAATCCTTGACAGAGAAGAAAGAAATAATTCACATTTATAGAATAAGTATCAGTAGCAATAATAGCAATGGGCTATGGGCAATATTTATCCTATACCACCCTACTTCAAAATATGGTTTAATAAAATCTCCTTCGTCCAGGAAAGCTGAGCTAAAAATCCCTTGTTATTTTATTATCTGTCATTCCTTCCAAGCTAATAGTCAAAGTTTTCAATCATTTTTCTTTGCTAACTTTTTTATTATTGTTTATAATCCCTGATTAGATCATAAAAACCAAGAGGGAAGAACTTTGTCTTCTCTAACTTTTTGTACATTCAAGTTAGTGTAATGCTAAATATATACTAGACACTGTTGAAGTCTAAATCATTATTTAAATCAATACTGATTTTGAATCACTTTGTGTTGCCTATAAAATAACATACTAAAGACCTTTGGTTCATGGTTTTTCTCTGGGATTTTAACAAGGAGATAGTTTTCTTTGATCTGAATGCTATCCTTTCATTTAAAAAGTGATGAGAAACTGAAGGATTTATGATAATGCATAACCTATAGGAGTGGTATAATAGTCATGCAAGATAGGGTATATAAGAATACTCAGCAAAAATACATTTTCTATAAAAAGTTATTAATTTTTCATACTTTTGGAAAGACTAAATTAATAAATGGGTATCTAGTCCATCTATGGACATGTTAGTTCACATTAATATTAAATGGCTAAATGCTATTTTTTTTAAAAAGGCTAAAGCAAAATAGAATTGTACTGTAAATGAAAAACACACTGATATACAAGTTCAACACTTTTGAAGGTCTCTTGAAATTTGATAAAGCAATAGACACATGTATGAGATTAATGAGATAGACATGATTATTGGACGCATGTAATATAAATTATTAAGCAGAAATACATACTTAAGTGCTTTCAAAAAGGTGGTGTAGGTCAGGAAATATGTCGCTCATGCTTGGATTTTAATGTTTTTGATGACTTTTAATCTATCATTGTCAGCATTTGATAATCTATTTCCATGTTAATACTAATACTTAATAATCTTTATGGTCATGAACTAGTATATCTTCAACTACCTTCCTAATCACTCACTAGCAAATTTATTGATTTGCTCACTCTTTGGTAATGACTTAAGCTACAATTGGAGGCAATAAATTACAAATACTAACCTTAAGTAGAAATGGATAAGCAAATCAAGTTATGTGACCTTCAGAAGAAGCTATATCTATGTGAATCTAAATCTATCTCCTTTTCACAGTGAAGATGTCATCGTTTAAAAATGTGGTGTCTTCTTCAGAAATTAAACATGACTTCCTTTGTACTCCTTTTTTGTTCTATGGGATATTATGCATGAAAAATTTGTCATCTTATATTTTTAAAACCAGTGATTTGTAGTGAATTCAGTTAGTAATATTTCACTAGAAAATCACAAGAAAAATTGAAATTTTTGATGTTTTTCTAATTAGAACGAATTAAGATATATTAAATGGAACTATGGCTTTTTAGAAAAAGTTGACAAAATTAGCACATAAGCCTGAATTAGCAAGCATCTTAAAAGAAATATAGTGCTATCATTATTATGAAAAAAGTGGTATAGACATATGAAGATGACATTATTAATCTTCCATCAAATGAATGCTTGTTCTCCTATATTAATTTAATTGTGCATTTATCAAGTTTACTCTTTAATCCATCTTTTATATATTCTAAACATTTTAAAGATTATGGTGCCATGTTTGTTCCAGAAACTATTATCTAAGTAAATGCATTAAGCATACATAATTTCAAATATACTGCAAAACAGAAATTAGTCTTAAAATTTTTATTAGAAATATTGTCTGAATTTGCCTTAGTATACAGACTGATAAATAGTATAAGCCATATAGGTATCATCAGCACATATGAACTAATAAAAGTGTTTTTCAGAAAAAAAATTTTCTCCTTAAGTTGATAAAAAAGCTCATAGCTGCCTTTCTTCCCACATACTGTATGCATAGCTAGACTCATGTCTAATGTTGGAATAACATCAAGTTACATCTAAATAAATGGGCTTTCTTTGATGGCATGTGTAGAATCAATGTTAAGCTTTTGCTCCTCTTCTGTGATCTTAAAGACCAGTCAATACACATTAAATTCAGGTAGTCTGCACTTTTAATATTTGTTGTTGTCTCCAAATAAATATTTGATCCTCATCTAAAGTGATTGCTTTATGGAAGAAAGACATGTCTTCTAAGGCACAAAATAATCTATTAGAAAATGAACACTATTATTTGAAGACATTTTCATTTGTAAAATGTCACACCATATTTCAAGACAGATATTTGGAGCTCAGAATTCTGTTTACTGGTGATACTCAATACTGGGTTGGTAGAAGTTTATACTAATTAGTTTTCTTGTTGAATGGGATATATGTTTTCTGTAAATTTTGAAAATATTTTATAGTGATATTTTCATTACAGAAGTAGTTCATGACTATTACTGAAAAAAAATACTAACAAGCATAAAGTGGAGAAGGGTTAGTAAACATTTATCCACAAGTCTATCACACACATAGATGCATGTCAAGTATTCTCAGGCATAAATATATAATAAAGATAGGTTTTGTATTGACAGCTATCACCTGGATCTTGCTTTATAATGCCACTCGAATAGAAGCAATCAACCATCTTAGGAGAAATGGTTGATTCTAGGACTGGGGCAAGAAATTTACAGGAAGAGCCTGTAGCATCTCAAATGTCAAAATATAGAGGAACCACAGAGAGAGAGAGAGAGACAGAGAGAGAGAGAGAGGGGTGGGGGGAGGGGGAGAAGGTTATATCAAATGACACAGGAGCCATTTAAAAGGGCTCCTGGTGGTCAAAGTAGAATAATTTGAGCACTAAAAAATAAAGTAGTATTGATTACAACACCATTTAATAAAACATCCATGAGACTATAATAGTATAACTCAATGACTGAATAAACTAATAAGTGGAAGAAAAGAGACAGGCTTCCTATGCAGAACAATTTCAAGTGAATTTAGTATGTATTCTGCTCCAGTGAAGAGCAACATAACTCCCTTCTTTGGGAGAGGATTGAGTATGGTAACTTCCTTCCCAAGAGTGCAGTATGGAAAGAGTGCAGAAGGAAGAAGAGCACTTTACAGTAATGAAGCTTGATGAACACTACCTCCCTATCTCAGCCAGGTGATCATGTCCAATATCAACACTCATAAATCATGTTGATGGCATGTAGCTTTGATGTGAGTGGATGAAAATGGCACTCTGCGATCTTTCTCCCCAAAACCCATATTCCAAAAGTAACTATAAGAAAAAACATGATGGAAATTATTCTAGTTGGGCATTCTACAACATATCTGACTAGTAATCCTCAATCTTGTCAGTCACCAAAAACAAAGAAAGTCTGAGATATTGTCACAGTCAAGAGGGAGTGAGCCTAAAGAGTATAATAACTAAATGTACTGTGATACCCTGGTGGGATCCTGGAAGAGAGAAGAAACATTATATCAAAACTAAGGAAACCTGAATAAACTCTGTACTTTAGTTATTGACAATACATCATTATTAGTTTGCTAACTGTAGCAAACATCCATGCTAGCCTAAAATGTAAATAGGGAAAGTTGGGTGTGAATTATAGAAAAACTCCCTACTGTCATCTCAGTGTTTCTAAAAATCTTAAAATGTTATAAAAAATAAAGTATATAAAATCATATGTAAAGCATATAGTGATAAACTGTACTAAACTGTACTATTAAATGTATATATAGAGAGAATGAGTATACATGTATGTGTATATATGTATGTATGTGTGTATATATGTGTATATGTGCATACATGCATGCATGTATATACTTATATATGTGTGTATATGCATGCATGTGTATGTGTGCATATGTATGTGTGTATTTGTATATGTATTTATACATATGTGTGGGTATGTATGAATGTATTGCTTCACATATTATTTCTTTTGTTCTGTCTTCTTAATTTCTATATTTCCATTCCCTCAATAAAATTGAGTTTTACTCTCCTTCTGGTAGCTCCCCTTACAGTTGGACCAAAAGTCCTGGTGTTGTACCTTTGCTATCTAAGCTTTTATACATGCCATTGTCTCACTTTGTTATGACCTCATATTTGTAATTATTTAAAAAAGACCTGGCTCTGTGTTTTACAGTAAACTGGAATTTCTGCTGAATTTGTCCTTTACTGTGGTACTTGTTGGAGGTTTAGGCACACTTTTTTTTTTTTCTTCTGCTTTTAGTTTGTGTGAGTCATAACATAAAAACACATACAAACACATTTCAAGAACTTATTTGGGAAAAGTGAGAGAACCTGGTTCCAGAATGTGTGACTAACGGACCTCCTCTTTGGTCATAGCCCACTGAATATCCTGAAATAATGAGTGTCTGAAAAAGACTGAGATCAAAATGATTAATATGCTCTAGGCTTTCAGTGGAATCTTAGATTCAGATTTTCATTTTTGTTTCACAAAAGAAATGAAAGATTTCTTTTGGGAATTTCTTTAAAAATGCCTATAAAATTTTAATTCAATGAAAAAGAGGAATAAAGCAATGTAATATTCAGACTAAAGTTTTTAAAATACATATTTAATTTTCATAATAGAGATACATGTAGTTCACATTTGACATAGACTTTCATGCTGTGTCTTTTTAATCTCCTGTTGTATGTTTTCAAGTAATTAATGTCTTGTGAATACTTAATTATAACCAGAGTACGATTTTAAGAAATATTCTTGTAAATGAAAACAATCATTTCAAATCTTACAAACTTTAAGGTGCGACTTTACATGTCAGAGGACAAATTCTTTGGATACTAATACAATTATAGATTTATTAATTTTAACCTTGACATACTTTTCCAATTTAAAATTCACTCTTTTGGCCACATTATCTTTTGTCTTGCCTCCACACATTTATATACTTTCCTATCATAGTCCAATCCATGCTTTATATATGGCTTTCCAAGCAGGTTAGCATATAATAAAATTAGCCAGACTATTCTGTATGCAAAAGTATCCAAATGATTTTAAAAAAGGGTAAGATATTTAGAATTTTAAAGTGGGAACTGAATACAAATCAAGTGATTCTTTTTCTGTTTTGTTTTGGGAGGGGCACTTTACCATTGAGCCACATCCCCAGCCCTTTTTCTGGGTTTTATATTGAGACGGGGGTTAAGTTGCTTAGGGCCTCACGAAATTGCTGAGGCTGGCTTTGAACTAGTGATCCTCTTGCCTCATCCTCCCCAATTGCTTGGATTACAGGCATGTGCCATCACGCCCTGCTAAGAAGTTCTTGTATTAACTTTTAAAGTTAAGACCTTTATCACCTGTAATGTAGCTTTTCAAAGCGTTTATACTGGATACACAAATAAGATAAAAAAGAGATGCAAATAGCATTTGCCTTTTTTTGGCTTGATTCACTTTTGCAGAGCTGTAGGGATTGTTGCCTTAGACTTCGCTGTGATGAAGTTTGGCAGAGAGCATTCACTGTTCAGGTTTTAAAAAGGGCAAGTTTTTGGCAGGAATAACTCACATAGAAAGGGAATGCTGTGCTTACACATGTGTACTCAATAAACCTTCAGAGAGCTTGGGCTAAGATATTACAGGATTCCTTACCCGCCCTACCCCAGTCTCTGGATGTTGATTGTTTAAAAGCCTTCTTTTGTTGTGTCACTATCACATGGGTCTTTTCATATTTCAGGAAATGGTGCTTTGATTCATGTTTCAAAAATTATTACTGTACAGTGAACAGTCATTTCATATCCTGTGCACTTTTACTCGAGGGTTATTAAAAATAACAATTGCATTGAAGCCTCTTTCCCCTAGAATTTAGCAGTCATACAACCATCATTGCCCTGACAGCCTACAATCATCCTTTTGTCTACGTGTTATCCTGTTATTTCCAATAATCAGAATTGAAGACTTGGGGTTTCCCTTTTCCCTTTACTTATTATGTACAAGCCAGGTTGAAGTGTGTGTACTTTAAATAATGTAGTAGGTAAAGAAAAAAAAATCTTTTAAATAATCCCAACTCAATAAACAAAATGATCCAGCGTCAGCCACATGGAGCAAACACACGGATCTACAGCTGCCATGCTGTTTCCATGTTGGACTTTTGCTGTGATGATTTCTCCTTTCACTTGGAATAATTTTGTTTTTCATTGCCAGTACCTCTCCCAGCCCTTAACCAAAGCCCCCATCCACCCCTCACACTTAAAAGCATTCCTGCTTACACCCAAAAATCTTACCTGAAAAAATGCTTTTCACCCAAATGCTGCTTACCTGTCCATAGATCTTTTCCAGTTTTCCAGTAACTATTACCCTCTTTCCCACTTCTAATGCCATAAAACTAAGTTTCTCAAGGATAAGGACCAAAGGGTTGTTATTTGATATCTTTCTCCATGTTCCCATAAACATTTCATCTCCTTATGCACATGATAGATGCATAATTTCTAATATTTGTTGAAGTTAATCCATTTAGAATTTACTACATCTTTTTTTTTTTTGTTCTCATGAGTACTTAGGATATGGAATTCCAAAGTTTAATTTACACATATTTTACTTCATCACAAAACTTATTTCACACATATATTTCCCATATATGTTTGTATTATTCTTGAAGAGTTCCTTTCTATAATTCCCCTTTCATCTTTTCTTTAATTCAGGTATTTATTGAGTGAGTGCCTGCCATATGTTGGGTGTAATGAAAATCACTGATGAAACATGAATAAAAATATAGCTGCTGCTCTGAAGTAGACAATTGTAAGAGAGTTCATTATCACCATAGGTCAAATCTGATCTCCATGTCATATTAAATCCACCTGAACAAAAGGTCCTGTTAATGGTGTTGGTCTTTTCTCTCTATAGCCTATTCAGTAGTTACACCATCTTCATTCTTACCTTCTACTTTTATCTACGTAGAGATTATGCCCAGAGTATTGCCTATAACCTGACTTGTCTCTCAGATCTCAGTTATTTCATCACAACACTACACACTCTACATCACCTGAGACTAGTTCTGATTGCTTAACAATTTAGGTACAAAAGAAGTCACTCACTTTGGTAACTGAAAGTTTTAGAATTTTAATTAGTGAAACTTTGAACTAGGGTTTAAAGTGTGGGAGGGAATGTGACATAATGTTAAAACTTTGGGCTATGAAAGCTGACAGCCTGAGTTGAAATCCCAGCTCTGTCACCTCTTAGCTATGTGATTCAGACAGGTTACTTGACCTGTCTATATCTCAGTTCACCATTGTTTTGTTGGGGTTCATGAAAGTGTTAACCTTGTAGGGTTTAAGGAATAGATTTGTACAGAGAAACCAAACACTGGATGGCTCATTACAGTAGCTGTGTGTTAATGTCTCTTTGTCTTACACAGGCTGTGCATATTCCACATAGGTCACATCCCCACTCAATCTGCACACTGTTCTCTCTTGTTCTTTATCTAGTCAGTTCATTCAAAGAACAGTTCTTTGGTGGCCTACTTCATGTATATAGTTGTCCAACAGAAGGGTATTTAAGATTGGTTATTAATATCTTTCTCCCCTCCCCCCAGTTTCTCTTTCTCTTTTACTTTTCCATGGTGTGTTTAAAGAAACAATATGCCAGGTACAGTGGTGCATGCCTATAGTCCAAGCCGCTCAGGAGGCTGAAGAACTAGGATCACAAGTTCAAAGCCAGCCTTAGCAATTTAATGAGGCCCTAGGAAACTTAGTGAGGCCCTGTCTCAAAATCCATAGCGCTGGGGATGCGGCTCAGTGGTTAAGTGCCTCTGGGTTCAATCCCTGGTATAAATAAATAAATGATAAAACTTTGGAGCACATTGAAACTGACAGTGTTATAGTCAGGTGAAGGACAAGCTTGGACAGAGAAACAACTTCATTCTAGTTGTCTCAGAAGAAACAGTCACTACAGATACTAGAAAGAAAGTAATAAAGTACTTAGGCCCCCACATCTAAATGCACAGTCTTATTTCCTAGCCTCACATTGTTCTCCTTTGATCTAATGGATTTGTAGACTTACATATTTCCTTGTTGCAGTGCTCTATCCACAAACAAGCAAGGCATATTTTTTCAACAGGCTTTCTTTGAAAAAAAAAAAAAATTAATGCAGAAATGTTTCTTTAGTCTTTCATCTGGATTCTACTCTCGTTCCTTTTCCCTTGCCCAGAGTTCACTTCCATATTGTGATCACTACCTTGTCCTGCATATCTTCTACCCAAGTATTGCTCTAGGGACCTTTGCTACATGCTCTCACTATTCTACCTTTTCAGAAGACTCTATTTTAGTCTGCTTCAGGAGAAAGTGAAGGAAGCAAAATGATTTAATTCACTGCCCACTCACTTGAGAATATGGAAATCAGCCCAGAAACACTGTGCAGTAGTCTTATGCCCAGATACTAAACCTTTTCTAGACCACACACCAGTGCTTAAGTTATCCCACTGGAGCTGTCTTGCTACTAAGAGAGCTCTGGATACTTACTCCCTAAACTTCAGGTACCAGGGACATTTCAGGAAATCCTGAATTTGGCAATTATAGAGTCAGTTTTCTGAAGCCCTCATCTTTCGAGGAGGAAAGGTTAGGAAGAGCCCAGACAAATTTGTAACTTCTAGTTCTGTAAAGACTCTCTCAGGCAAAGTGAGCCTTCGTCCCTTGCTGCTTCATCTGCTTGGAAGTTCTCTGGAATAAAACTAAATAGAAACAGCAAGTATGTTAATCAATGATATTTTCCAGAAATTGAACTGAAAGGTCACTGTAGCTTCTGAGCAAGTAGAAGTGAAAGTGAATAATGTTATGACTCTTTATGGGAAAATATTTCTTGAATGCTTTTCTCAGTATTGTTTCAAACTAGTCTGTCCTCGTAGGTGTCACTTTTGCTTATGATTGTTCATCAATTCATAATAATAATTTATAACACTATCTTATAAAATGTTTTAGAGAGAATAAATTAGAATTGAAATATTTTCTAAATGTTTGCTAAATAATCACAAAACCTATCACTGAGTGTTTATTGTACTGATATTCAATATTTTCCTATGGTTGCTGTGATGTGTATTTATCTATGATTCCTGGCTTTTAACTCCCTCTCCAAGGCAACTCATGGAAACTCTAATCTTCCCCTACCTTTAGCTGGTGTTTTAGTCAGCTTTTTTGCTGCTGTGACTAGAAGGATTTGACCAGAGAAATTGTAGGGGAGGAAAATTTTATTCAGGGGCTCACAGTTTCAGAGGTGTTAGTCTATAGAAGGCCGGCTCCATTCCTCAGGGCCGGAGGTGAGGCTAAACATCATAGCGGAGTGTGTGCAGAGGGAAACAGCTCACATCACGGTGATTAAGAAGCAGAGAGAAAGTCTGCGCACACCAGATACAAATATATACCCAAAATCATGGCTTAGTTCCCATCTCCTTCAGCCACACCCTACCACTTCAGTTAACCCCATCAGGGATTAATTCACTGATTATTTCTCCTCCAAACCTTCTTGCATTGTCTCCCACGTGAGCTTTTGGGGCCCACCATATCTAAACTGTAGCAGCTGGCCATAGATTCTCTGACTTACCTTGTATGATAGCAGTCATAAGATCCTTCTCATTCCGGAAGGGTCCTGCCCCATACCTTGGAGGAAGGAATAGTACACAGAGAGACCAAGAAAAATCTGATGATACCAGGCTTCCTGGGTTTCCATATTGTGCCTATTATCAATCATGCCAATGCAATGAAATCTCCATAGAAACCCAAAAGGACAGGGGTTGAAGAACTTTGGATAGCAGAAAACATGGAGGCTCCTGGAGGGAAGTGCATCAGAAAGGACATGGAAGATCTGTGCCCATTTTTCTCTCATAACTGGCTCTATGCATCTCTTCATCTATATGGTTTGTAACGTGCTTTATAATACACTGATAGACATTAGTGTTTCCCTGAGTTCTGAGAGAAGCTCAAAACAGTTAATTGAACCTCAGGAGAAGGCTGTGGGAACCTTGATTTAAAGCTGGTTGTCCAGAAGCACCGAAAAACTACCTGGGGGCTTTCTATTGTCATCAGATATGTTTCTGGGGGGTAGGTTTTGGGAGGAAGACTTGGGGACTGAGCCCTCAACCCGTGGGCTCTGACACTATCTCTAGAAGATGTTAGAAATTAGTTGATTAGAGGGCACCTAGCTAGTGTCCACTGGGAATTGATTACTTGCTTTCCTACTGGGAAGAAATCCCCAGACCTCTTGGGATCACATAAGTGATCTGTCTTGTGAACGTAGAGTAGAAGAAACTGTAAAACTTTGCCTTTTTCCAGCAGAGTTGCTAATAGATCAGTACAAAATATTTCTTATATTTTTCATATGCAAAGGAAAAAAAGGCTTTTCTACATGTAGCTATAAGTTCACACATACATATTTCTAATGCGCTATATATGTATTATATATGTAGATGTGTGTGTGTGCAAATGGCTTCTTCTATTCCACAAATTCTTCAAGATGATTTTCTTAGAGAAAATTAAGGGAAGAAAATTATTTTAAAGAACAATATGGTCAATTTAAATCAAGATTCAGGTTAGTTTTATTTTGTATTATTTTTATTTCTTTAAAATAAATTCATTTCTTGTCTTTGGGTTTTGCTTTATTATTTTAGTGAAGTATCTATCAACCTGCTGGCTCATCTTTCTATAGGAATTTTGGTAAATGAGATAAATTATATTAATTCTCTAAGTATTTGTCCTTCTTCAAATGATTACTTTTAGATACTAGTGAGAGTACCTGCCAGGTTCATTGTTGGTTTTCTGTATAGTTTCAGGGTTACTAAACATAAGATTGATGTAGATGAAGGAAACTGTTCTTGTTTCAGATTTGTATCCCATGTCTAAAGACAGGGAAGGTGGGAAAATATTGGAGCTATTATGTGAGCTTTTATTTGGAGGCCGTTGTATTTCTTGGGTTGTCTCTGATTGCTCCTTCTCTTGCTCCATCATGGTTGCTCGCTCTCCTACTACTAACTGCTATTCATCCCTAGTTCTGTTCTCTTTCTCTCTAAAGACTGTCCTTACTGACTTGTTAACTTTCCCTATTTTAGTTATTATTTAAATGGGGAATACACTGACATCATTAACCCTGACCTTTCCCCTGGTCCTTATGCTCTTTCAAGGTAGGCCCTAGAAGGGATCAAGTGATCTTCAACCCACAAGCAGTTTAAGTCCATGGTCCCACTGCAATGGTTGTGATTTTGTATTTACGTTATGTTTTGGTGGAAAGGTAGTGAACTTTGGAGTCACAGCCACAATTCTTCTATCCATTTTTCTATCCTCAATTTACTATTTGAGAAATGTTGGGAAGTAAGTTAACTCTATAAGCTCATATACTGACATAAGGCAAATGATAATCTTTTTTTGAAAGCATACATAAGTTTTAAATGAGAATATGTAAATAATCTATTCCAGTATCTGACATCATTGTTATTTATTAAATCAACACTTGTAGTTTTATTTCTTTGTGTGTGTGTGTGTGTTTACTGGTTACAGAGACCTTGATATGTATATAGAATTTGGATTTTATTCCATAGATGAAAGGAAGCCACTGAAAGCTTTTGAACCAGGAAGTAACCCAAGAATTAGTGCATTAGGAATAGGAACCCAGAAATAATTTTTAAGGACACCAATTGAGAGCCTTTTCATAGATGTAATAAAGACTAGGCAAAGGCAATGTTGATGGATATAGAATTTAAAAAAGGTATATGAAAAATTTACCAGACTATTTGTATATGTTATTTCTATATTTCATGATTTTCCCTACTGCATATTGAAACCATTATCATTTTAATGGGAACTTTCTATTCACCCTGAAATAGAGTTGTTTTATTTTCTTCCCAGACCCTAGATGTGTTCTTTTAAACTTATTTATTGATGTTAGACTTTTTTGGGATGGTTGTATATAGTTTCTAAAATTCACAATGGAACAAAGAGTATCTTCCTACATACACTTAAGGTCTGAGGTTAGACTTGATTCCAGCAGTAAACAGAATACTTCATGAATTTTTTTCCTGCTAAATGAAGGTGACTGTTGCATTTGACTCTAGTAACCTTTGGCTAGAGGTACCAATGATGGAGAGTCTGTATAAACAGCAACTTCAGACACATATCTTGGAACTAGAAATGGAAGTCAATAACACACACTATGTGTTTGATTTGTGAAATAAAATAATGAATACTTATTTTGTTGCCATTTATGTTTAACATTTTGATTCAAGCATTGCTTATACTGTTCATCCTGAATGTAATTCCTATCTTTCTCTCTGATTTTAACACCTTGATATCCTATTTTTCAAAAGCCAATTCAAACCTCTCTTTCTCCATTGGAATACCAATTCAGAAAACACAAATCCTAAATGATTTACCTTGTCACACATAGAGCTTCAAATAAATCATTTTAATTTTAAAATATTTTACATGGAAATTTGATCTAGCTAACAAAGATGTTCTGCTCTTTGACATCTAGCAGAACAATCAATCCCTATTGATTTGTAGTTGAACATGAAAACAATTAAAATCTAAGTAGAGTTTTGAAAGCTGACACTAAGATCATGAGCCATGTTTGCATTAGCAAATTATTTTGTTTAAATAAATAATGATAGATTCTGCAACATTTCTTTTTCCATCTTAGTTACAAATAATTAAGAAGTCTTAGAATGATTATAACTTTCTCAAAGACATCTAAAATATGTCTTCTAGTTTACAATATTGTTTTAATTTTGAGGCTTGCTTTCTTTTCTTTTCTCTTTTTATTCCAGTGCTAGGGATTCAATCCAGAGTTGTGCAGATGCTAGGTTACCACTCTACTCACTGATCCACACCCCTTGCCCTTTTTTAATTTAAAAAAAAATTCTTATCTTCATTTAGCAGGAAAAAAAGATAAACATATAATGTCTGTACCCATAAGCTAATAAGCTTTGAGAATTTCCTACTATATTTTACCTCTTTGTTATCAGGTCATTTTTGCTTTAGATTATCTACACTTAAAAGAACGTTAAGAGCAAAAAGTAGTGAGTGAAAAACATACAACCTTTTGTGTCTACAAAACAGTGTTTCTGAAGTTTAATTTTATAGTCTAAATAAATTGAATTATTACATATTCACTAAAGAACTTTAGAATTCCTCCAGCAATGCACATTTTGTTAAAACTTGTTTAACATAACTAGTACCAGGGGGGTACATTTTTTCTGTCTTTTTGCTTGCTTTGTTTAATTCTAGTGTTTGAAATAATTGGTATGTAGGCTTGACAAACTGTCAATCTAAGGAAACCTATTTGGTAATCCCTCTAATTAACAAAATAATAATAAAAAATATATTTTTTCTAGTATGCCTCATGGACTTATGATATTTCAGAATTTTAAAAAAGCAACCAGAGAGAATACCCATTCCAAATTCTTAATTTTACAAAGGGGACTGGGGGTGAGCTGATATAAATTCCTTCTCCCTTCCCTTTTTACCACTGTCCATTCTTCCTTCCTTAAACATAAAAGGACAACTTTTCTAATTTAAGATCAGTGCTGTGGGTTCAGAGAGGAATAGCCCCAGGCCTGAGCAATTCATGATGCATATCTATAAGACACTAGTTTTAGTGTGCTCAGAGACATCACAGAATTGAAATACAACTGAAGTTTCTTCCTGCCTGTGAGGGTGAACTTTCTGCTTCTTAACATGTTAATAAGTGTCTGTCTTGATTGTCACCCTAACACTGTGGTACTGATAAATATATGGTAGATTCTCAACGGCAAGTGTTGAATGATTTTCATATAAGATGAACATCTGTGAAATGTCCTCTCTGATGAGCTCTCTGATGTGGGACACTCGGGAATATTTTTTCAGACAAGTGGGAAGTGTGAAGTTGTTGATTTGCTTTCTTTGTCTGTTGTATCCTCTGATTTGCATCGCATCATTTACAGAAACTTCTTCATCCATGATACTTAAATCAGAGACAGATTTGATTGAAGACAACTTACAGTCATGCAAGTTTGTAAAGAGGGGCTTAGGAGTTACTCAGCTATTTTAAAATTAAAGCAGAAATATACCATAGTTAAATATTGATTAAAATTGAAGTAGCATTTACTATTAAATATTGCTTGTATAATTTGTTCTGAGAGTACCCTGCAGAAAAGATGAGGTTCTCCTAGAACTGGTGTCTGACTGCATCACCCCACACCATAAATTTAATAAACAATACATAGATGATATGCACAGAGGTGTGCCCTTTGCCACATAGTTGTTGCTTTTAATAAGAACCACAGGTTGATTATCTACTTCTATTAGACCATAGGAAATATTAAAATATCTCAAATTGTTCAATTATAATAGACTTTCTTTTTCTTTTCTGGGTACCAGGGACTAAAGTCAGGGGCACTCAATCACTGAGCCACATCGCTGGCCCTATTTTGTACTTTATTTAGAGACAGGGTCTCACTGAGTTGCTTAGCACCTTGCTGTTGCTGGGACTAGCTTTGAACTTGTGATCCTCCCACGTCAGTCTCCTGAGCTGCTGGGATTATAGGCATGTGCCACCATGCTGGCCTATAATAGACTTTCAATGCAAAACAAATGGCTTCATCAAAAATACTCATGGTAGCAGTATAAAATGTAGCTACTGGCCTTTTTTTTAGACTTCCTTGTCTGTGGGAGGTTTAGAATTCTCTAAAATATTGCTACATTTAATTTCTCATCTGGGTGTGAACAAAGTAAAAGATAACATTTTATACTATCATGCTTTCTTGATGGGGTCACATTTAATAATAGAAACAAAAGAAACATTTCCCAATGTAATAATCATAATTCTACCAGGAAGCACATGCGTGGTCTTATTTTTCTTTTAAATCATTCATTTATTTATTTTATTATATCTTTCAGTTGTGATATTTACCTGTAGAGGGAAATTCCATCCTTCCTGGAATCATAATCCCCCAAATTTCAAGTATATTTATTGAACCAGCGAGTTAATAGGAAAACACACTCTTCCTGCTTATACCATTGGTCTTTTTATTGTTTTCTAGATGAGTAGACTTTGACTGCTTATAATGCTTCCTAAGGATAATTCTATTATATCAAAATAATAAATCAAAGGAATGTTAGGGGGAAGTTCCATTGTTATGAACATAGAAACAAATAGATTTCCAAATGTAACATTAGCATCACAGAAAATGATATGACTCAAAGGTCAAAATGTACAATAATTCAGCCACCTAGCTAGCTGTCATTTCTTTTCTTCATTCCACTGAAATGTTTCATCAGACATCTGCAACCTTGACTGTTCATTGTATTTCCAGAGACATTTGGCTTCACTTCATTTCTGTAGCAAGGCCACTGGATCAGGCACTCCAAGCAAAACTTTCAGCTTAGTATAACCTTATATCTCTTTATGTAGTTTATGTAGCTTCCTACAAAATGGTGCATAATCTGATTTTGACTTAAGGACCAGCAGGTGGGTTTTAGGTCACCGGTATATAATGAAGTAACTGCTGGTTCACCAGCTGCCTTTACTAATGGATATTTCTCTAGTCCAATTCATTTGTATTGACTTTTGGACCTTTTTTCATCTAAATTCTGAAAAAAAAAAAGGAAATTTATGTGCACATTTGCAATGCCTATATACCATCATTTGGATAATAGTTCTGATCAGTTGCTTTGGCCATAATCCATTGTAACCTCTGTATAAAACCTTCACCTGTTGTTTACATATCTACTTTCATATTCTTCCAAGTCTTCCAAAACAAAATTTTCAAAATAAAATCAGATTTTCCTTTATTTTTATTACATTTTTAACCTATTTTATTTATTTTTGTGTCCACTTGATAATCACTAATTTCAATTGTACGCATCAGTCAGTCATCTCTAGAGCGATATAGAGGAGTTGCCTAGTCACCTTGGGTTTCTATACTGGTTCTGTCACTCACCAGCTTGTAGCCTGAACAACTAGCTTCATCTCTCTGCCTTAATTTCAGCAACAGTAAAATGGAACTAATGACAATATTTAGCTACTGTTTACTGTGTGGATTAAATGAGTTAACATGTGTTCACTATTCAGAATAGTGTGTGGTCCTTAGTCATCTCTATGTAAATGTTAGCTACTATTATTATCACTTTCCTTTGCTCTCTATTTTCAGTTAGTTCAGCAAGTTTTCTTAAAATTTCTCTCCATTATCACTGCCAACAGTATGATTCAAATCTTCATGATCTTTTGCCTAAACTATTTTAACCATCTTCTAACTCATATTCTTGTTCACATTTTGTAAAAAGCTCCAATCAATTCAGCACATTGTATTCCATAATCTATCTGTATTTTGGTTAGGGAAACTGCATTTGGCAAGATCAAGATCCCATAGAATGTTATATAATTTAAACAAAACTACAAATTATATTAAAATAGTATGTGTATATACATATGTATGTGTTACCATTTAAATACTAGGTATCCCTTAAGAGTTCATGTGTGGGACAATACAAGTAAGTTTAGAGGGGAAGTGATTGGATTATGAGAGCTTTGGCCCAATCAGTGAATTTATCCCCTGAGAGAGATTAACTGAGTGGTAACTGAAGACAGGTAGGGTGTGGCTGGAGTAGGTGGGTCATCAGGGCAAGCCTTTGGAGTATATATTTTGTTTCTGGTGGGTGGATTCTCTTTCTCTCTGCTTCCTGGTTGCCATGTTCTGAACCACTTTCCTCTGCCACACTCTTCCACCATGATGTTCTGTCTCACGTAGGGCCCCAAAGAATGGAATTGGCTATCTATTTACTGAGGCCTTTGAAACTACGAGCTTTAAAATAAACCTTTCCTCCTCTAAAATTATTTTTGTCAGGTCTTTTAGTCACAGCAGTGAAAAAGCTGACTAACATTATGTGTGTATGAATATGTACATGAATATACATATGTGCGTAGGTATATGTAAACTAATAGAGGAAAATAAAAGTAAAAACAACCTCATTGTAAGCAAATTGGATACTCATGCTCATGACATTAACCATCTTCTTGGCACCTTCTTCTGTTGACTAAAACAATTTCTGAAGCGCATAATATACTCAAGCATATATTAATATAATTTTATGTTAGAAAGACCATATGTTCTTTTAAAGTTTGTGAGCCAGTGTGCCTGTTCCCTTATTTCTTTTATTTCTTCTTTTAAAAAATGATATCTTTCCCAAATACTTCTGTTAAATTCTGGCCTTTGCAAAATTTTTCAGTGTTTAAATATATGAATTTTTTTTTTCTCTATCACATCCAATTTCCATGAATTGGGACTTTTTTTTTTGGTACTGGAGATTGAACTCAGGGGCGCTCGACCACTGAGCCACATTCCCAGCTCTATTTTGTGTTTTATGTAGAGACAAGGTCTCACTAAGTTGCTTAGCGCCTCGCCATTGAGGAGGCTGGCTTTGAACTACGGATTCTCCTGTCTCAGCCTCCCGAAGTGCTGGGATTATAAGCTTGCGCCACCACCGTGCCCGGCTTGAATTGGGACTCTTTACACCACACATTTGCTTCTATTTTTTATTAGAGGGCTCAAAACTAGTTGATGTTTTTCTTTGTTTAAAAGAGTGGCCTGACATGGGCTTAAAGAGGTATATCATGGACTCCCCAAAATTGTCTTACATGGTGTACCAAGTTATTGAAAAATCACAGATGAAACCATTGGAGATAAGGCATGATTTCCTCCCACAAATGTGGTCCCAAATAAAGGGACTGCCTTGTTTGAACAGCAAGTGATGGCAGAATCCAGTGTAAACACCTTGCCTTGTCTGGATTGGGCTGTAATCTAACTTTGCAGTTTGTGCTTATCTTAGCCACATGAAACTATGACATCATCTCATCTCTCTTCTCATACCTTATCTTGTGTGTCTCTTGAAACTTGATGCATTCTCAGACTCCAGCTTAAATGCTCCCCATGATGAAATTTTTTTTTGCTTTTACTCCACTCCCCATCTCAGTCAAGAGGGTTTTAAAATTTTTTTATTTGTTCTTTTTAGTTATACATGACAGTAGAATGTATTTTGACATATTACACATACATGGAGAGTAACTTCCCATTTTTGTGGTTGTTCAGGATGTGGAGTTGCATTAGTCATGTGTTCATATAAGAACATGAGAAAGTTATGTCCAGTTCATTCTAGTGTCTTTCCTATTCCCATCTCTGCTCCCTTCCCTTCATTCCCCTTTGTCTAATCCAGTGAACTTCTATTCTCAGTCCCCAAACCCTTATTGTATGTAAGCATTTGCATATCAGAGAGAACATTCAGCCTTTGGTTTTTTGGGATTGGCCTATTTTGTTTAGCATGATAATCTCCAGTTCTCTCCATTACCAGCAAATGCCATAATTCCATTCTTCTTTAGAATCAAGAGTTTGTATTGTTATTATTTCATTCATATTTTATATCTTGTATATAGAATTTATATCCTGCCTAAATTTTGGCCTTCTGTTTACATATTGTTTCCTAAGTTTATTATCTCCCCTGTAAAAGGCTACGTTTCATTTGCTAGCTACAAATATGATGGAGTTGAATCTTAGACAAATTCTAAGTTCTAAAGTCAAAATTAAAATTAAAATTTCATACTTCTAAAGTTATCCTGAAAAGATACTAAAGCAAGACAGAAAGTGTATTATTCATTATTTATGTGCCACGTTAGGAGTGACATTCAGTTTCTCAATAAAGCACAACAGTGGAAATTTTCCTTCTGTATTGTATCAAGTCATTTTCTTCACTTCAGCAAGAGATGAAATAACTGGCTTGGATTTAGAAGCTGGGTGCCTGAAAAACTCCATGTGTCTTTAAACATGAAAATCAAATACAGCTTGGGAAGATGCTCAGACTATGAGAATGAATACGGAAATTTCATTTTCTTTTCCAAATAATTATTTTTCAAAAATAGGTCATCCAGAGGCTGAGGATATAGCTCAGTGGCAGAGCACTTGCCTAACATGTGTACGGTCCTGGAACCATCCCTAGAACTGCAAAGAAAAACAAAAAGTTGGTGATTCCCAATCCTCTCTTTCTTCATGTCTTTCAAGAAATTTCATTACCCCAAGTTTCACAAGTTTAGATGAATAAATACATAGATAGATACATACTAATATAGATGTAGGTTTGGGCTTTTTAATTAAATAGCTTAAATATCATGTTTAAATCCAGGATGATGAATCATCAAATAATGAAATGATGTCGTGGCTCAGTTAAACTTATTATTCATTATTTTACCATTGTTAGAAGAGCAGAACTTTGCTCAGTGTTTCATTCAAATCTACACTCTGCTGGTGAATGACTGCAAGACCTGAAGTACTACCTTAACTTCTCTGCAAATCAATTTTATCCTAAGCTAATGGAGATCAAGTATAATATCTATACTCAGGAGTCTGAGATGAGATGCTTAGGGTTAACCTCATAGCACTCAGACAGTTTGGTTATTAATGGCATTATTGATTGTTCCATTTACAAAATAAATATTTATAACTGATAGTGGAAGTTTAAGCCTTCCATGTTAGGATGAGAGGCTGTGGCTTTACTCAATTCAGTTTATATTTGGAAGATGGAAGGAATTACTTTACAGTTACTTTACAGTTTTTGAAAGAGCATTGAGACATGAAATGCTTGGTTATTTATTTGATTCAGGATTGAAACACTTGGCTAGAAGGCAATTCTGGGAATGAGAAGAAGGGAGCCTCTGAATGATTGAAGATGGATTTCTGAATTGGGCCTTTCAGGAACAAGGGGATTCTTTGCCCATTTTCCATGAATTTGCATTTTGTATAGTAAATTGCTTTGGATCAGATACATTTTAAGTAACATCTCTTCTTTTATTCATCACTTTTTTAAAAATGCATCCTTAAATATTCTAATTCTTTCTTACTCCTTTTATCCTTTCTGATTTTTAAAACAATTTTCCTCTCATGCTTACCTTTTTTTCTCAAATCCCTTTTCTGATCTTTGAGGTATTATAAATACTCTTGTGATTTTAGAAATTTAGTTTACATTTCACTATTTACTCTGACAAGTGTGTTCTTGGATTACACTCATTTTCTTATGAATTCTCTTGATTTGCATGTGGTGGGAAATACTATTTTCTACTGTTCACAAGTAAAGAAACTGAGGCATAGAGAGATTAAATAACTTGCCCAAGTTTCCTCCTATCACATGGTAAAAATGGAACGTGGATCCATACAGTTTGATTTGAGAGCTTAATCTATCAACTGCTGTACAAGCATTGGCCAACTTTCATGGAGAAGTTTTTAAAGGCTGCCTCTTTTTCCTGTTTGTGTGTCTTTCCAGTTTTCTTCTGTGGTTTAGGTTTCTGTACATTTTAAATAACAGTTTTGCTTATCTTCCTCTTTGCTTAAAAATTGAAGTCAGTACTTGAAAATGCACTGCCCTTCCTTCTCCTACTGTTCTTCATCCTACACACGACAGCTTTCTTTTTCCTTGCCACTGGCTTGCTGCTTTGGATGTCCTCAGTCTTTGGATGTCCTCTGCTCTTTGACATTCAGTCTCTGACTCAGTTCCTTTACTTCTGTCTTCCAAGGAGCCTGAACATTTTAAATGTTATTTTCCTTTCAGTCAGTTCCAAGATGATGTTTGCCTCTACTAAGTATTTCCTCTCAGCTACTGGAAACTTCTGTTCTTCAGATTGCTCCTTGGTGCATTTGGGAAGATGCTGCCAAATATCTTTTTGCACATATGCTTGTTTTTGAGCACCTGGAAATTTGACAGAGGTTCCATTCTTTTTCCACATTTTTCCTCAGGTTTTGCCCCACCCTCCTGGTACACCTCTGCCACACTATTTTCCCTATCCTTTGCAGCTCCACCCAGCTGTACCTTCAGAGTGTCTCCTGGCTCTGAATGCCTAAATGACCTGAATCTTCCACTCTCTTTTTCCATTGTGGAAGGAGATGTATTTTAATCAAGTATGATATGTCACTGTGAAAACACAGATCATTCTCCAAAAACAAATGCCTGCATATTCTGGAAACTTAAGCAGCTAAGTTTTGTTCTTATTTATTTGATCTACTTTATCTTCTTCTTTTATTCTTCTTTAATAGTAATTGTGCTTTTAGGTTCTTAAGAGAGTCATGACGAGGAAGGACAGTTTTACTCTATAATCACTGTTTTGTTAACTTTGTGTTGATTGATGCTGTAATTGAGTTCCTGAATCAAGTAAGAAACACAGCAGTCAGAAGATGCAGGGTTTTGTTGTTGAATCTTCTTGTTGACTTGAATTTAGCTTCTCAGGAACTCATGTGATTCTTAGCTTTGTTATTTGCAAAATGAAAGATGGATAATACCTAACTACAAAGGTGAGTTTCAAATGAAATAAAAAGCACACATATGTTTTAGGAATTGGAAACAGGTACACCACAGGCACAGATTTTTATTACATTGACTCTCCAAGCACAAAGATGAAAGGTTTTCAAATAAGCAAAATTGTAAAATGAAAACTAACGCAATCTCCAGCTAGATCAGTGTAAGGATTTCATTTATTCAGTGTTTTCCGTTGTGCATCAGGTGTATCTTAAAATATTAAAAACAGAACAATGAGTTTTAATATTTCTATGTAGCATCATGAATATTTGTGGTTGTAAGAAGGGTGGGTAACATATTTATGTTTTGATTACCCAAATATAATCCAAAAATAATAACCTGTGGGGGTAGTTTAGTTTCTTCCTATGATGGAATGGATGTTACAGAATGACTCACAGAGAAAACATGTATTGGCCCATATGTACATGCAGCAGCATGTGTTATGGAAGGGATCCTACCTGGGAATCCTTTGCTTCCTTCTATGAAGAGCCAGCTCACTCCCACAGGGATGTGATTTCAAGGTTTTATATCTACCCACATGTCTAATTATATAAGTGATTCATTTATATTTTTAAATACCATATTGCAAACCCACATGAAAAATCATTGGAAACCATATTGAAAGGACCTATTTTCTCATTTTATTTAGTTTCCTTTTGGAAACTGTTGCACTGATTTAGTATTTCATGTCATTAATTAATGAAGACCATGGAATGAACAAAATATAGAGGGTAAAACCAAAAGTTTCCTTTGGAAATGGAGTTTGAATTGTTAATATGATTTCAGTATTCCCTTTATTCTTCCGTTGATTATGTTGTGGTAACCATCTGTGGGTTAACTCTGCTTGTACTTTGTTTGTGCCACCAGATTGGTGTCATCTGTTTCCCAGGACAGTGCCTTCTCCTATATCAGGAAAAGAGATTTGTCATTTGCATTTTTAAATTTCCTTTCCTAATTTTAGCGTATCGTTCTTTTCTGCTTTATTACAAATATTCTCTGTAAACCTCTCCTCCTAGTACCAGGTTAAATAATTACTTTTTCTTCAGAGTATTTATATGTTTGGCTTGTTAATAGATAGATACTTTCCCCATCAACTTGTTGCTCAGCCAAGCTGTGCTTGTTTACTGCTTTCATCTTTCATCATAAATCAGCTTTCTGTGCATCTTAATCACTCTTCTATCATGTCTGTGAACTCCTTCCAGCTTCTCTGCACCTTTTGGATAATGAGATGCTGAGGTCTGAACACCAGATGCAGTCCCACCAGTCCTGTCTAGGAGGGTCCTGTTGCCTCCTGTGCTGCTAGGATGCCTTCTTGTTCCCTGAGGTACTCGTTAGAGAGATGATGCCTGTCTTTGCAGGCAGAAACAAGTGCAGCCACATTACCCCATTCACTAGCAGCTGCCTTCTGGCTAATTCCTTTCCCAGAGTGGAAATTTCAATTTCCATTTCTCTTTGTCTCTGTTTGTCTCTGTCTCTTGTGTTATTTATTGCTTCTATTTTATTCATTCTTTCTGATTCAGATCTAATTCAGCAGATTATTCCTTTTTTTAAATCTTGATCTGGGCCAGTATCTTCCCAGTCCTACAATTCCACACTAGTGAAAATAGCAATCTCTCCCTCTCTGATTGCATATACATACATCTCATAAGCATATCAAATTCTTTCACATCTCCCTGATACACGTATTCCCTTATGTTTATTGTCTTACCTTTTTCTTCTTTATCAAATTAGTACAATGTTTGACATTATGGTGTTAAACTTGAAAACTCAATTTTATCAAAGTTGCTCAGAGAATTGAACAATAAACTACTTTTTATATTGCTGTTTGCATTAATATAAAATAATAATTCAATTTTTATTCATAAATGATATAATTTGGAAACAGGTGTGATAGGCATGACATTCCTGGAATAGGTACAATATAAATCATGGCCTGTGTTTCTTGAACACTAGTCAGTCATTCTTTCTTTCTTTGCTCCCTTTCCTATCTCTCCTGCTTCCTACTCCAGTCCTGTAATGGTGACCAAAATCCTCCCACCTTCAGGTTGCAGAAGGGAAAGAATATAGCACCCGTATCCTCAGTCCTACTTTCAAAGCGATTAGCTTTGCAGCTGCAGTGACTTACATACATTCTGTCACTTGTATTCTTATTCCTGACAAGAGTTGGCTTTACAGTATGATGATTAAATAAGAATAAGACTGTGCTTTATTCTCGAATTAGAATACTAGTGAGAGATGGAACCAAAATAAAGTTATGGACCACATTGAGAAGGACCTTGAAACCTTGGAAAGTTTGTCTGTTCAGTGTGTAAAAGAACAAGCGGCTCTCTGTTGCCTCCCAAATTAATTTTATTAAAACATTTTATCAGAGTATAAATGCAGTTTGTATATGACTAGGGGACTGAAGTGAGGGAGGATGGAAAAGAGCTAGGGAAATATTGTAGTAGTCCAGTATTACGTGGTAAAGACAGATAAGCTTTAGAAGCTGGAGAAAATATGAGTCTGGCACTAAAGACTGGCACCCAATTTTAAAATCTGTGACTGGTCAAAAGGGGTTAGATTGAGTTAGACCACCTGGAGTGTTTTCACAGGAAATCCAGATTCCTCATCATCCTTCTATGACTTTCTTAAATGGGATATTTGGAAATGATGGCCTGGAAATGGCAATTTTAACAGTCCCTTCATTTGATTCATATACTTACATCTGGTTATGAAATTTGTAACTAAAAGAGCAGTCATTGTCAAAATCAGTGGACATCAGGGTTGAGGATAAGTGGGAAAAGAGGAATGCTGAAGAGATTCAGGGATGAGAGGGTAGACTCCAGCAGGGCAAGATCTGGGCAAGACCCACAGCTGAGCTGAGAATAGGGACACAGTGTTGGGTTCAGCACAGTGGGTGAGAAGATGGGGTCAGCAGACTGGGTGTGAAAGAATTAAGTAGGGTATTGTGGTAGAGTTGGAAATTCTGAGCTTATGATCCTAGAAGAATAGAAAACACTGATGATACAAACCAGGGTGCTGTAAGTGACTACAGTGCAAAGTGAAGGACTGAGGGTGGTCAGGCAGAGGAGCTACATCTCTGGCCACAAAGCCATGGTTGGTTTGTTTTGTTTTCCCCCAAACATTGGCCAGGGAATGTGCAGCATGTAAATTTTACTAATAATTCATAGAAAATAAAAGTAAAAAGACAAAGGGAAGATCACCTTGGAAGGCAAGTAAAAGGCTCAAACACCAAAATATTAGAGTAAACACCCTTTAGAAAATCTGTACAGGGCACAAGTGAGGGTTAGAGGGTGGAGAAAAGGCACATAGAATATTTAAGCGGGAGCTGTTCAGGAATGCCAAATATTTTACATATTCAAAAGCATCATTTCAAGAACTTAGCTTCATTTGGGGAAATTAGTTAAAAATCTCTCCATTAATATTTTTAAGCTAACCAGAATTTTTCATTTAAGTAATGTTCTTTAGATTGTGTCATAATTTTAACATTAATGTCAAAATTGTTACCTTTTTTAATATTGCTAACAATTTATTTACTGCCATATCTTTAGTATTGACTTCCTTTATCCATCTAAACAAATGAGCATGAATTTTTAATCTTATGAAAAGAAGAAGTAGAGTAAAAAGGCATATCTATTTTTAAAATCCAAGTAAAAACTAGACTGTGTCAAGGATAATGAGACTTTCTACATTTCAACGTGGCATTCATTCCTGAAGCACGTCAGCCTCTGCACAGTGATCTAGTATATTCATCTTTATAAAGAATAAAGTAGATCATTATGCAGACGCACTTCCATTTTGGAACTTTAGTGCCAAGTGTTAATGGCATCATTATTCTACACAAAGTGTGTTTGGAACCATTGCTTTTTGTAATATGTTTCTTGTGGGAATTTCCATAAAGCAACTGTAGTCTACAAGATATTCACATGATATAGAGATATAGAGATTTACTTCTTACTGTCTGTTATATTAATTCTTTTTTTAAATTGGTAAACCGGTTGGTCCTTTTTATAAAAAAGGTCTATTTTTAACCTTTGCTAGCTGTCTTTATATATATGTCCTCTATACTGAGTAAATATAGGTCTCCTCTAGGTGGTATCTTTGGAGGGAAGGGTAAGTAACACACCAGGGATGGAGCTTACTCTTAAAATGTACATTCTTAAAATACTTCAATACTGAATTAAGATATAGTCAAGACCATAGGTCTTTAAGATTGTTTTAATGTTTTCAGAATCACTTATCTTACAATACAATATAAGACCATATTATAATCTTATTTTGTCTACCTGTAACATTTTTAAGTTTGTATGTGTGTGTGTGTATGTATATATGGACATATATATATATATATATATATATATATATATATATATATATATATATATATATATATCTCCATATATATACATGTATGTATATATACTCCCATATATACATAATAGTTATGCAAGAAAAAGGTGATAAAGCTAAGGGCTGGGGTTGTGGCTCAGTGGTAAAGCTCTTGCCTAGCACAAGTGAAGCACAGGGTTTGATCCTCATCACCAAATAAATAAATAAATAAACAAATAAATTAGGTGATAAAACTACTTTCAGAAGAAAAATTAAAATAATTGAAGAAGTCTTGGTATATTTGGGTTTAAAAACACATCAAATGTAATAAAAGAATTGCATAAGTGTGATATAAATCATAAGTCATATTGTTCATATTTTCAACAGCTCAGCATTTAATTGTTGTTGATTAGGGTGCCATAGTTCTTCACAGAGAACTCAGGACACTTGTTAGTATTTTATAGGTGCAAAGATTACCATGGTAATATTATTAAATACATTTATTATTTGCATTCAGTTGAAGAGCTAATCCCCATTAGAAATAATCTAAAATAAAATAATATATTTATATCTATATATATCACATGCCTAGAAGGTAATTAAACTATGGTTACTTTATCTTTGTTTAAATAATTAATTTGTTTAACAATCATTGAATATAAAAATAAATCATTCAAAAAGTGTGTTTAATTAACATCATCAGTTAGGCTTGTTCACTGACTCTTTTATAACTAAGGATTCAGGTATTCTTGCATATTACTCCCTTGTTGGAAATGCATTAAGTTTCAGTATGGCCAATTGTTATTAGGAGCTTATTATATACCCATCAAAAAGAAAACAACTAACCAGTCCATCAGAGAGATGAAAACTGAGACTGTGCCCTCAGAAGCACTAAGCTCTAAAGGGAGTTAATAAACTTCAAGTGACTGAGGGCACAGTAAGATATGAATTTTATTAATTGTTATTATCTTTTAGCAGTATGTATTCAAATTATAAGAAGGAATAAAAGTATTCGTGTCCTGCTCAAGTGTCAGGGTGAAGTATACTGATATTTTTATCTTTGAAAAACATATTTAATAAGATAGTTTGATGGGAATGTATAGATGTGTGATAAAAGAAATACAGACAAAGATCTATATTTGTACAATCCAATAATGGGTATGTGCATGCTTACTGCACACTAACTTTTCTGTATATACAATCATTTTCATGATACAATTGTGGAAAAATATTTTTGTCATAAGACAAGTTATTACATAATTGTTGAAGGCAGTCAATCTGATCAAACGTGAAGGATATGCCAGTAATAACATGGTACAACTCCTTGTAAGTAAAAATACAAGCTATTCTATATTCCAAAATAAGTACTTTTACAATAAACCTATGCTTTAACTAAATTCCTTTCAGATTTACACACATATATTTTGAAAAAAGATTTTGCTCTCTACTTTAGATTACATGTCCAAACCTAATTATTTTTTATGGTTGTCTATTATTTAAAGCTAACCTAAAGTTATCACCTTGTGTTGTATTGTAGTCAATGAGCTTATTCAGTTTTATGGTTCTCTCTGGTGTATTTATAGAGTATACTTTATACTGCACTTCTAGTTCCCTATAACCAAAGAAACAATCTATACTACTGTATTTCAAATTATTGCCATTACTTCATTTGCAATAAAAATCACAAACTGTGCAAGTGCATTTCATACATGCTCATTTTTTTAAGTGTTAATAAGCAAATGTCTGTTCAGCCTTGGTATAGAGAAAGTCACAGACCCCCCACATGGTGGTATTTGTGTGAGGTTTGATGGGATACCAAGAGTGCATTTCCATGAGGCTCCTTTCCGTGGGAACTTCCATGCTTTATTCCAACTTTCTTATTTTATAAAATTGAAATGTAAATGTTATCACCTACCATATGTTTTTAATTAATGTAATGTCCCAAACAGTCCTAAGAAAATTTGCATGGGCAGAGTTTAGAGCTTAGAAATTCTCTGCTGTCTCTAACATCTGAACTTTCCTCAATTCAGCACTCACAGGAGATTTGGTAGTTGGAAATTATGCAGTAAGGACCAAGTGCTAAGGTACTGTGTTCTGAAAACAGCAACATGAAAGGGTTTTTGAAGGTTAATTTTGTGTCAACTTGACTGGGTCATGGTACCCAGGTGTTTGGTCAAACAGTATTCTGCTTTTTTCTGTGAGGATCCTTTTGATGAGATAAACATTCGAATTGGTAGACTGATTAAAGCAGATTCCCCTCCCTAGTGTAGGAGGGCCCCATCCAAGAGGCTCTAAAGAGAACAGAAGGTCTCATCCACCCCGAAGGAGGAGGGAATTTCCTTCTGACTGACCTGAGCTCTTTTTCTTTTTGATCCCCTTGCCTTTCGACTTGAACTGCAACATCTAATCTTTGTGGTTCTGGAATCTGCAGGCATTCAGAGTGGAACTCTACATATGCTCTCCTGGTTCTCAAGGCTTCAGATCTAGACTAGAACTGCAACATCTGTTCTTCTGGCTCACAGGCCTTTGTACTAAGACTGGAACTACATTACTGGCTCTCCTGGATCTCCAGCTGGCCAACTGCACATCTTGGGATTCTCATCAGTCTTCGTCATCATGTGAGCCAATTCTTTGTAATAAATCTCTCTCTCTGTAGATAGAGATATGCCAGTAATATTGGTTCCATTTCTCTAGAAAACTCTGACTAACACAGTCTCTTTTAGATGAAGTGGTAGAAGGAAAGAATTTCCATGTCAGTTGGCTAAGAGAAACTTTGGATGATCTATGTCAACATACTATATGCAATATTTTCTAGATATTTTCTAGATCACCCAAGAAATCTTGAAGAACAAAATATTATTATGTCTCTGCTACAAAATCTTACTTATTCATTTAAGCAATGAATTAATGACATAAAGTCATCGTAATTACTCATATACATTAGACTGTCATTAGATTATAAATCACCTACAAATATTAATATATGTTTAAAAATATATTGCTAATATATACTTAGCAATTTCTTTTATTTATTTGTTTTTTTATTTTCATAATTTCTTTTATTCTTAAATTATTACTGGCTATTTTAAACATCAGCA
Organism: Geosciurus inauris; assembly: GCA_004024805.1. Lineage (NCBI taxonomy): Eukaryota > Metazoa > Chordata > Mammalia > Rodentia > Sciuridae > Geosciurus > Geosciurus inauris. Next base: position 10,832 of record PVHX01006515.1, on the reverse strand, counting down.
CTCTATAGTCTGTTAGTTTTCTGTTGTTTTAGTATTTGCCAGGCATAATAAAGAGTTCTCAGTTTCTTTTACTGTAATATTCATATTAATCTTTTATACACTTACCCACCTGAGATCATTTTCATCATTACCAACTTGTCTTCCACAAACCAGACATGTAATTGTACTCAGATTATAAACTATTCCTTTTGGGGCAACAACAATGATGTCTTTTGAATACTCAATGGTATAATTTGGTGATATGAGATCAAATTTATTTTATGTTGCTTTCTCTTGCTCATGACTAACAATGATCATTTCACTTGCAACTTGAGATTATACTAATAATCAGGAAAAGGTAATTCAATCATGACTTAAGTAAAATTTGTCTAACATGTAGGTGAAATAAAACTCAAGATCACTCACTCTGTGAGCAAATACTATCCTACAAGTAAGTATAGGTATGACATTTTTTAAAATAAAGAGATTAAAGTGGCAATGATTAATAAATCAAAGGGAAAATTGTAAAGTCATTATGAAATCAATGATTATGAAATTAAAAAGTGTTCCTTTTATATATTCAGCCATAGAAACCACAAGATAACTATCCCTTATTAAAATTAGAAAATTAAGAAAACATCTCAGGTCATATGATGCATTTGTAAGAGGTATTGTTTAAAAGCAAATTTGTGAACTTTTTCATTATTTTGATCAAAGTAAGTCCAGAACATCTCTTATTCTTTTTATAGATACTCTGAAACTTGGGACTTTATAATAGGAATTTAAAGATTTCTTAACATACTTTTGGCAAAATTTAATATAAAATCTTACACTTGTATAGAACCTTAAGGTCAATATGGTAAACTGAATATCAACGTAAAAACCTGCATTGGTGCAAGGCTTTGAAGATACAGAAAGAATAGTATTCAAATGAACAAAAAATTGCATAACTATACGATGATCCCTGCCCCTTTCACTCTCATCAATTTTGCTGTTCAATTTCAATCAACATAGAAATGGCTGTGTTACCATTAGCCTCTCTGGTTAAGCACTACATACTTCCTCGAAAGGATTTTGAAAATAATCATTATTGTTTCTTAACAACATCACACTGTTTTTTATTTTCTCCTTTGCTTTGTTTTTATTTTTCTTAGTTTAGGATTAGAAAGGATTTCTACAAACTGATTTTATATATATATATATATATATATATATATATATATATATATATATATATATAAACTTGGAGAAGTTTACCAGGTTTATACAAATATATCTAAATTGGAAGAATAAAGTAAGGAAAGAAGACAGACTATATGGTACAAAAACAAACAACAAAAAAGAATAAATAAATAAAAGGAAAAATATGGAAACAAAGAAAAAGAATGAATGAAAAAATGAACATAACATCATCTTTAATAACTGCTTTATTTTCTCTGTTCAGTTTTCCATATACTTGCAACAGCCATTTCCTTTTTGCTTTACTTTATTTGTTTTTCAGTTTCAGTAACATCTTTGTGTGTATGTGTATGTGTGTTTTTCAGTCTCAGATAACATCTTTGTGTGTATGTGTATGTGTGTATTTCTTTGTGGTGGTATCAGTGCTTTTTAAACATGTATGTTTAGCATTTGAAGAAAGTTCCATGTTGATATAAAGCTTTTAAATAGTATAACCAAGTTAAACAGTTTTAAAGCTTTGAAAACATTGTTTTTTAAAATGTTATTTTGTTTTTCTCACATTTACAATGAAAATAATTTAAAAGAATCATTAAATCACACCATTAGCCACTGAGTGAAGTGCATGTAAGGAAAGTGGGCTCTGGACTCTTTCCAGTGGGACTTAATTGTCGTTCCACAATCAGGACATTGTTGCACCAGGCTTTACCTACCTGGCAGACTTACACATAAACTCAGAACCACAGTATAGAAAAGCTCCAGTGACTATAAATGTTTGGCCATAAATCTAGCAGAAGCTGAAAAATACAGAAGAATAAAGAAGATTTCAAAATTAACATTAAGATTCAGGTGGGAAATTGCTTAGCATGTTGCATAACACAAATTCTCCTTCAGGTTAGATTTGGTGAGTGATCCTGCTTACAGGGAAATAGTTTTGTTTTGTTTTCAGAAAAGTACTTAGAACAATCTTGTAAAGAATTTTAAATTCTTAGTATTTTAGCAGTTCAGTAATGTTTATAACAGTACCACCAGGCTAACAAATAAGTACCAAGAATTTTGATTATTAAAGAGTTACAGCCAAAAACTTCATAAGTATTCATGTCCTGATAAATTTTTAAAAAATGAAATTAGTACTTTAAAAAATTCTTAAATTATTTACTAATTACTTACTAATAGGGTATGTGTATATATTGGGCATGTTACTACTTCTCACATCTTGGAATCAGATTGAGCACTGGGAACCTTATTACCTGTTCCACATGGATTTTCAGGAGATACTTGATTTTATTACATCACCTGCTGAGACCAACTTCACACAGGTGTGATGTCCTGGAAAGGAATGTAGAAGTCACTAATGTTGAAACTGTGAAATACCTTGAATACTGACTCATGTGATAGATGTTGAGCCTTGTTGTATTTACCTTGAAATTTTAAAATAGCCCATAGCATGCCAGATGAGTTCACTTATCACTGCAAAGTTCCCTTAGTTCAGAGTTCTGGAATCATAAATTTATACTATTAGATACCAATGTCAAGTATAACACTTGAGTTTTCAAATTGAGAAGTTAAAAAGCCTTTGCTACCGGGAAAGTGAATGGAAAACAACTGTAAAGTCTCACAATCTTACCCCCTCATCTCGGTATTTTTTAGTTTTTCTCAATCCAGATATTAGAAATACTTCTTAGGATTCACAGTATAATTGTAACTTTGGAGAGTTTGTTGGCCTACACAGTGATAAAGCATTATCATACTCGAGGCAAGTGATACTTGTGTATTTTTAAAAAATAATACTATAAATGTTTAGTAGGGCTTTTTTTTTTTTTTTTTTTTTTTACTTTGACATGGTATTTTATGATTTGGACTAAATGTTCTCCAAAGGTTCTAACTACACCTTTTCACTTAGGAGAGTTACTTGTTTTAATAGTCTGTATGAGATATGTTGTACTGAGAAGAGGGTTATGCCTTCTCATGTATATATATCCAAATGGCAAATAAGCCCTAGAGTGCTCCAAGGAGAGAACTTGAGTGCATTTCCCATTTTATCTCAATTTGCATTTGAGTAACCCAGTTAACTATATAAATATTGTTTCCTTTTAAAAACAAACACTATATAGAATCAGCTAAGGACCTTATTGGATTTTATCTGGATTATTAGAACCCAAATATGAGAGTCCTAAACCAGATCTGTTGCTTACTGAATAAACTGTGATCAATAGTATGCCCATTGACAGAACAGAAAACCAAAGCAAGGTATGCTAAAATTAATAGTCCAGAATATAGACTTCCTATTAATGAAAAGAAAAAAAATATTATGGCAGAGATCTTTTCTTGCATATTTCAGACAGCATTAAATAATATCAGTTGTTAACAGTGATATTTAATAACTGACATTCTTATGAGTTTAAATTCAAATTTTGACTTATTTATTTTCCCACCTACTCATTTTTAAAATCCCAATTTCCTACAACCTACTTTGTTATCAAGTGTCCATACCTTTAACCAGTTGCAGTCATAATCTCTGAAATGTGATAATGATTAGCTGGCTTTAGTGGCAAGGATACTTTAATTTTTATTCAGATTGAAATCATTTATCATCTACTAAACAGGTGATTGAAGGAATGACACACAGTACTAGTACTGGGCAGGTAGGTATATCTGGGACATTATGCTCATTCTCAGTTGAAAACTTCTATAAATCTGTGGAGAGATATAGCAGGGAATTGGTCCTGAATGAAGGTGGTTTGGAGTGAGTGGGAAGGGCACTTCACCTATATTATGAGTCCAGGACTGATTGTGGTTATTTCACATACAACTGCAAGAACAAAAAACAATAAATTAGCTAATACTAGGTAATTGAAACAATATTCAGGTAATTGAGACATTGGGGAAATTAATAACATATAAATAACACAGTAGAAGAAAAATAATAATTTTATTATTTTTCTTTTTATGAAATATTACCTAAATGTAAGAAATATATGCAGACATACATGTATGTATGTGTTTCCAGATTTTGCTTCTAAATTGACTGTATTTTCCATTATTGGTACAATTACTATCTAGCCATGTATGTAGTTGTTTTAGTTAGCTTTTTTACTGCTGCGACCAAAAGACCTAACAAGAACACTCTTAGAAGAGGAAGAATTTATTTGAGGGCTCATGGTTTCAGGGGTCTCAGCCCATAGAAAGTGGACTCCATTCCTCAGGGCTTGAGGTGAGGCAGAGCATCATGGCGGAAGACTGTGGTGGAGGGAAGCAGAGAGAAACTCCACTTGCCAGATACAAAATATATACTCCAAAGACACACTCCCAATGTACCCCTCCACCAACCATTCCCTACCTGCCTTCAGTTACCACAAAGTTAATCCCCATCAGGGGTTAATTCACTGAATGGGTTAAGGTTCTCATAACCTAATCATTTCACCTCTGATATTCTTTCATTTTCTCATACATGAGCTTTTGTGGGACAACTCATATCCAAACCGTAACAGAAGTAGCAAATCTATAGAAATAAATTTACAGGTGGTCAGAAATGGGATGGTTATGAAGAGGGATAGAAAACTGCTTCTGTGATTGGAACAGGGATTGAATAATTTTAGTCCTGTGGTGCAGTCAGATATACCTTGGCAGACTGGATGGTGCTTCCTTACCCCTTCACTTCCTTCATTTTCATTGCTCTGCCAATATTCTTTTTTTTTTTTTTGCTTTTATATTCCTGGGGCAACTCTCTTTAATTGTCCTAGTAAATGAGCTACTCCTTTTAGTTTCACCACAGATTTGCAGCATCCTTGTGTAGCCTGTTCCCATTCACTGGAGTCTGCTGTCTTGTCACCAGAAAGTGTCTGGATACTTTACTTTCCACAAAGACATAGCTGTGAGACCAATTTTTGTCACAACAAACTCTTACATTTCTTATTACTCTTCTGTTTCTTCGATTTGTGATATCTGCTGTCAAGCCAGGTTCCTTTTTATTTCTTTCAAAAATATGTGCATTTCTTTTTTAATCAATAAAATTGTATCTTATCTTAAATGCAGAATTGTTAAGTAAAGTATTTTACAGTATTATAAGTGACACGTGATGTGTGTATATGAGTGAGCAAGCAAGGAGAAAGGGAGCAAGAAAGTTAGGAAACTGTAAGGTACATAAGGTAGATTGAATTATCTATTTGTACCAATTCAGTTTTATTTTTATGTGTTTTGAGTATCTTAAAGTTTTGCATTTGAGTAATAAGTGTTGGAAATGGCAAGTTTGTCAGATTGTTATACAGGATTCATGTATCTTTAGAACTGTAAGTAGTCAACAGTATAGAATAAAAATGTCAGTTTTTTTTCTTATTACATGTTGATTTAAAGATTCACATTGTACCCTCCAAAAACAATCAAATATTATGGGCACTGCCTTGATGTGTTTCTCAGAGCCCCACAGTTGTGTTAAGACCTCACAGTTTATATTTGGCTCCATTCTTTCACTCAGTTTCTTTGATTCTTCACAATAAATGAAACATGTCTTATACACAAACTATCATGCCAGTCTGATGACAAAATAAAGGATACAGAGTAAAAGTACCTGTCATCATAATTCCTATGCTCCAGTAGAATAATTCCAAGTTTTAAAATTTGGAAGACAGGTTATTGTCATGCTGTCATTTACATTCAGTAGTTCAGAGCCTCTGAAATATTCCTGATGAAGTGTCAAGAATGATTCTCCTCCTTGCTTCATAAGCAAATCCCATTAAACCAAATGAAACACTAATAAACTGTAGGCTAGAATTGTATGTATTATCAAGTTGCTCCAGGATTTCTGAAACTTATTTCTTCTCCTTAGTTTAAATACAGTGGCCAGATTGATTGGTAATGGCAATTCCTCCCATCATTGAAAGATTATGCAATGAATTTATATTAACATTGGAATTTGTAGTAAATTCTAATAAAATCCTAGGAAATATTGATATCTGTTTTACTTTAATCAGCTGTTTCAAACTAGGAGTGAGGAACACAGGACAAATGCAGCTTTAAGTTTGACTTGAAGTATTGGATATTGCAGATTAGTTCCTTAAAAAAATAAATCTGTGAGCCAGGCGTGTTGGCTCACACCTGTAGTCCCAGCAGCTCAGGAGGCCGAAGCAGGAGCATCGCGAGTTCAAAGCCAGCCTCAGCTACTTAATGAGGCCCTAAGCAAGCCAGCGAAATCATGTCTCTAAATAAAATACAAAAAAGGGCTGGGGATGTGGTTCAGTGGTTCAGTGGTTAAGTGCCCTTAAATTTATTCCTGTGTACAAAAAAACCAAAACAAAACAAAAAACAATCTGTGTATAAATACTTAGATCTTCTTAAGTTCCCATGTTAGCCTTAAATTTAGCTTTTATATTTGTAATTTTAATTAATTTACATTTTAAAATTAACATTTAATTCAGTTATTAAAACTTTTAAATTTGTTTGAAACACCTTTAGTATATTAACTTTTTTCCAATTGTGAATTTTATTTTATTTTATTTTTTGATACTGGGCATTAAACCCAGGGGCACTTAACAACAGAGCCACATCCCCAGCCCTTTTTATTTTATTTTAACATTTTGAGACAGGTTCTCGCTAAGGTGCTTAGGAACTTGCTGATTTCCTGAGGCTGGTCTTAAACTCTTAATCCTCCTGCCTCAACCTCCCAAGCTGGGATTACTGGTGTGTGCCACTGCCCAGCACTGCAAATTTTATGAGATCTGAATACAGCCCAATTTTTGATAAAATTTATTTTTGATAAAATCTTAGCATTCACACAGAGAGACACTGAAATTGTAAAATGCACACCTGATTTTCAAGACTTAGCATGGAAAAAAGTAAAATAATAATTTTTGTATAGATTACATGTTCAAAAGGTGATATTTTGGATATGTCGATTAACCTAAATTATATTATAAAATTTGTTTCATTGGTTACTTTTCACTAGTCTTACGTGACCACAAGAAATTTTAAAATTACTTCTCACCCTATATTTTTACTGGAGAGCACCAGAAAGTATTATATAACCAGATTATATTACATATATTATGCATTTGTTATTCTTATCTGTAACTACCTGTTATTGCTGCAATAACAAAATTATTAACATTTTCTTTAGAGTTTACAGGTCAGGTATTTTCCTCATGATCTGATTTTAGGTCATACCAATTTCATTCCTAATTGCATATAGCTTTATGATAAATATGTTTAAGTTACTCATTATCCTCTTGGCAAACTAGTCATTTTTAAAAAGATCTAATTGGAAATTATTTTGCTGCATGAAGGCATATGGACAAGTTTATTTTTTAAAGGAGAAAAAGTGTAGCTGGGCATGGTGGCACACTCCTATATTCCCAGCAACCAGAAGACAGAGTCAGGAAGATTACAAGTTTGAAGCCAGCCTCAGCAACATAGTGAATCCCTAAGCAACTTAGGTGAGACCCTATCTCAAGATAAAAAAGAAAAAGGACTGGGGGTGTAACTGAGTGCTAAGTGCCTGTAGGTTCAATTCCCAGTACCAAAGAAAGAGAGAGAAAGAAAGAGACAGAGAGAGACAGAAAGAGACACTTTGAGCAAGTTGTCTGAGATCAACTGGCTCTTGATGCACCCGATCAATGGGACATTCATTGTCTTAGCATTTGGCATCTCCTGAGAAAGTCTTCTCAATTCATGGATATGGTTCAAGAAAGATGAATTCAGGAAAAAAAATATAAGATGCCTATTTATTTTGAGAAACTATCGGCCAGCCAAAAAGAGAAAGGTTAGTCCATTCACATCATATTGCTTGTCTGGGAATCTTAGAAAAAAGGCAAAAGGAGCCATAAAATTAAAGAAAACATTGATGGGATTTTTCATACACTAAAAAATGCCATCCTTCTTTTCTTTCTTATGAAAACTCTCTTTCTGGGATCTTGAAAATAAAACAAATATCAAAAGCCTTTTTTGTTCTTTCTAAAACTTGCCTACATCCTGCTCTTGAGATCCACGTCCAATGCAAATTGGGGAAAATGCTGTATTACCATGGAGAATGATTAAATGGAAACAAGACCACCATGAGTTAGATTCCTTATTCCCCTGATGTAATCTGTGTCTTTTATAAATAAATTATGACATATTTAGAAAGTTTTATTATTGAGTTCTAAATAATGTTGTAATTTCATGTCTAGAGAAATAAATTTTGACTTTAAAACAATAAAATTCATATGGAATTAACTTTGGCTGATACTAAAGTTGTAGATAAAACTAACCATTTTCTCAGTGCTTTACTAAGAACTTTATTTTCTAAAAATTTATTGTATTGGTGAAGAAATGACTTCTCAAACTTCAATTAAATGAATGACTGAGTAATTTAAAAATTGGGGGCAAAGCACCCAGCAAATTATCCTTTTTAATGATGTTGATAAATAATTGTTTAGAAATTCTAATATAGCAAAACCAACTTCTATATACATTGCCAACTTCTATATAGTTCACAGAACGTATTGTGTAATATTGTGTATCCTTTCTTTCCTTTCCTTTTGTCTTTCTTTCCTTTCCTTTTGTCTTTCTCTCTCTCTCTTTCTCTCTCTCTCTTTCTTTCTTTCTTTTCTTTCTTTCTCTTTCTTTCCTTTTTATGGTAGCCCTCAAGTTTAAATAGTACAATAATGTATTAAAGCTTTGTTAAATGCTTTTTTTTTTTTTTGCTCTTCCGATTTTCTTTCTTTGAGTGCAAAGTGCATTGCACACATCATAAATTAATACTGAGAAATCTAAATTTACCCCAGTAGAGTCTCAGTGATGGCTTTATAAACGGGCTGTTGTTTATTCTGTGTGTGGCCACTTCAGTTATTAGTAGGGGTTACACTGACCGCCTTTCCCCAGATTTATGAGACTTGGCAAAAAAACTTGAGAAAACAGATCCCAGTTTCTCTCAATAGAAAACATCATTAGATACTAAATAAACACTAATTTAGGTAAACTGGTACGACTCAGCCCAAAAGGAACACGTTCTTATTTATATTTCACTCTGATGCGTGAAGGAATACATGGGGGAATTGCTTTATGGAAACCACAAAGAAGGTATATTTAAGCAATAGTTAACACTTTATCCTTAGAACACCTTCCTACTCTGTCATGAAGGGTAGTGACCCTCTGCCAGGAAGAGCATACATCAGGTTCTTCTCCCAGTGGGGAAAGATCAAAAGAATACTCAATCTTTTAAAAATTAGTACAGAATCCCCGATAGTACAATGATTGATTTTCCCTGGATTCCAACAAATCTTTGAGAAATAGGGTATATTGTGAAGTTAGTTAACATAAAGTTTTGAAGTAAATTATTAACTCTTGAACAATGTAGAGATTCCTGAAGTGTTTAAAGCATTTTAAAAGGGTAACTTGAACTTATCTCTCATCAACAAGTTAATGTCGTTTAAAAGAAAAAGGGGGTGATTGATAAGTGCGCTAGGTGAAAAATGACTGGTCTGTAGCTAGTCAGTGTGCCCTATTTAATTGGATCCTGAGTCAGACAAGCCAGCTATAAAGAACAGTTTTGGGACATTCTTGAAAAATTTTAATGTGGACTGGTCATTAAACAAAATTATAGACAAAATGGAGAAAATTAATTCAAGGTGGTTATGAAACAGAAAGTACAATATAATCTCATTGTAGTAAAATACATATACATTTATGTGTATGCTTGGAAAAATATGGAAGGCTAAAGATGACTTTTTTTTCTTTTTTTGGTACCGGGAATTGAACTCAGGGGTACTCGACCTATTTTGTGTTTTATTTAGAGATAAAGTCTCACTGAGTTGCTTAGTGCCTCACTGTTGCTGAGGCTATCTCAGCCTCCCACTGCACCTAGCAAAGAAGATATTAATGGTAATTTTCTCTAACTGGGGACAGATAGGAATAAAATATAGGAATATGATGTTTTTATCTTCTTCTTTTCGCCTACCTGTAGTTTTAACTCTATAGAGCATTACAAGCATAGCACTTTTGTAATTATCACAATTTGTTATTAATAAAATAATCAGCCAGCAGTAAATTGACTGTTATGTTGACAATAAGATGTTACATATTGTTACAGAAAAGAAAGAAACCTTACACTTTATCAGAGTGGTGGTCAATGTCTTTGTTTTGTGGCTTAGAAATCCATAGGTGTGATTTGCAATGTGTTTTTCTTGATAACAAACAAACTGTTTTAAAAAAATAACACTCAGACTTTGCTAAGAATTTCAGATGTCTTTTTGTACAATAAAAAACTGATTATACCACATTTTCTCTTCTATAGCGATATTCAATATTTCTGGAATTGTGCCATTTTTATGGTAACAAACTCAAAAACATTGCTTTAAGTGAAAGGGTGTTTTAATCTCCTTTGCCTGGTTGCTTATATAGCAATTCATTCAACATTAGACCGTGCCCCAGGAAAACTAGGAAAAATCTGAATTAAACAGGTTTGGCTTTTATCAAGGGCTCCTTGGTAATAAGAAGCAGTTAATAATGTTTTCATATTTTTCAGGTTGTAGAATATATATTAAAGAGAATAAATAACATATGACAGTGAGGAAATAAAAACTGCTGAAACGTGTTGGGCAAAATTTGTGCTAACGTTTGATGTGAGTATAATGAAGAATATCTCAATTTTTTAAAGTAAGTAATCATATACAGATTAGAAGCATAACACAACTTAAGGACAACTT
>PVHX01006514.1:65365-100010 GCA_004024805.1 Geosciurus inauris | reverse complement strand
TTGGAAATTATGACTTTCCATATCCTAAATATGGGTATTTTTGTTTCTTTCATACATCAGCAATTGCTTTCAAGACCATCAGGGCAATGTTTTATAAGGAATTAGAAACATGTAGGATACCAAAGTTATGTACGTATTTCTTTCTGCTCAGAACAGGGACAACTATCATTCCTGCCTAAACCACTGGCAGACACTCAGGACAGTATGATGAGGCATCGGGAATTCTTAAGTGTTACATGACATGAAGCAGTACAAGGTATACAACCTCTAATTTTAATTTTAGACAAAAACCTGAATGTACATTTTTAGAACCAATTTCTTTGCTATAGATAATACAAAATATGGAGAAAGAAGCTAATATATAAAGTAGTGAGGAATATTGAGGAATTAGAATAATTTGGGGGAACCGTGAGCACATTCTTTTCAGTAAGTCAGTGATAGAAAAAAATAAAACTCTTCGTCTGGATTAAAGGAAATATAAAGACAATGTGATTTTTTTTTTTTTTTTTTTTTTGTACTGGGGATTGAACTCAGGGGCACTCGACCACTGAGCCACATCCCCAGCCCTATTTTGTGTTTTATTTAGAGACAGGGTCTCACTGAGTTGCTTAGTACCTTGCTATTGCTGAGAATGGCTTTAAACTTGTGATCCTCTTGCCTCAGCCTCCCACGTTACTGGGATTAAGGCGTGTGCCACCCTACCCAGTGACAATGTGAATTTGATGCACTTAAAAGTCATAGATTGTATCTGGGCTGAGACAAATAAGTTAGGAGGAAAAATTTAAGGGCAAAGTAGATTTTGAACATAGAATGAATTTTTAAAGAATACTTCTTGGAAAATGGAAAGGTGGCAGTCACTAACTCAAATACGCAGGCTAGCGATGTAGATTAGGGGGAAATTTGGGAGGTGTATCAACAAGTAAGTGGTCAACACCTTTGGATGGTGAGCATAAACTCTTTTTTTTTTTCCCTGTATCTATGTATGTATTTTGGTTATATACTCTTTGGGAGTCTAAAAATATTTTAACTAAAACTCAATAAAGTCCATGTGTAAACTATCGAGGAAAACTTCTGTCCCTGAACAAGTTCAGGGAGATTTTAAGCAAAATTTTAAGCAGAAAGATGAAGCTAATGGAGAAAAGTTCAGAGAATTTACAGAACATGGAGAAAGAGCAAGAGAGTGTGTATCAGGAGAAACGTGTACCTCAGGGATGCAGAGTAAAGGCTGCACAGAGACTTCCAGCTGGTGCCTCACAGCAAAGGCACGCCACTCAGAACCAGTCAACTGGCTTCAGTCAAGGTACCAAATCAGAACAAACTCTCATTTCCTCATCTGTAAAACAGAATTGCATATAATAATTTCCCAGGATTCAGTCATTACAAAGAAATGCCTTTGACATGACTTGTTACTTTCTCACCTTAGAAATCCCCCTACCTGAGCAACCCGGAGTACTCAGATTTACCTTCAATACTGCTGATGCTCTTTCTGCTTTGAGGTCATCCCTTGCTGCAGCAAGCAGATGCAATCAGTGCCCACTTGGCATCTAAGTCCACACTGCTCATGTTGTCATTGTTCTGCTTTTCATCATGTGTCATGGCTCACAGCTTTCAAGTCTAAGCCCTTTATGACCTGTCTCTTCTGTGAGGCTTAGTGTTCCTGGCCTTTACGTTATTGATTAAGGGTGCCTGGTATGGTATCTGAATCATAACTGGGCTTCATTAAATGTTTCCAGATTGCATTGGGAGAATGTATAAATGAAAATCCCAGCATGAGAGAGAGAGAAAGTTAGCTGTGATTAAATGATTGATAAGCCCAGCAGATATCATAGTGATGTGTAATGCACAATGCCACATGATTTCCTTACTCTTATCTTGGCTAAGCTGTCTTGCCTGGAAACTTATTTTACTTGGAAACAGAACATTGGTTCTTTATCCAGTTAGTTCCTATCTAACTTAGTTCCTCTAAGGATATTTATTTTGATTATGCTTGTGATATTCAAAGAATAAAACACTTCAAAATAAACACACCTTCAGTTGGAAGTGCTAAATGGACTTAAAGCAGTATTGCATCTGCAGATACAGGAGGCGAGTAGAGATGAAGACAATAAAGAGAAGGACAGAATGCCTTTAATTTGCTTCTTTGAACTTTGCGTGTTGGTTGTTCATCCCCTGTGATTTCAAGTGTCATATCTCTTCAAATAAATGTCTACTTGCTTTCCAATTCTGCTATCAAATTCATTTATTTTTTTTTATTTTGGCATCTGTGCACCATGGTTGAATTCAGTTTAAAACGGAAATTATTACTTTTGTTCTAATTCTATTTTTATGTACAAAACTCAGCTAACCATGCTGTGCTCCTGAATTGAAAAACAGAAGCATCCACTTCACATGGTAAATATTTTGATAAACTCCTTAAGTATGTTATTTTATCTGTATATTCTATACCTTGAAACTTTAATTTCAAAAGTACATATATCAGTTAATAATGGTGATTAGTAGAAAACACTTATTTTTCAATTAATTCTGCTAGTTGCACTTTCCTTTTCTATATACTCAGTGATGTTAAGGAATGGAGATACACACTATTGTATAACAGGGAACAGCAAGGTGTGAATTTTAAGTGCACCTCTGAAATAGCAATAGAGAGGATTCTGCAAGTGCTATATGCATGAAAAAGGAAAGTCCTCGATATGTTCAGAGCTACTACATCAAGCAAATACATTTACAAAGCATTGGAGCCAGCGGGTTGGCTCTTTCTATATGAGATGTCTGAATTATGTTGACAATCTAATAATGCCGCTGAGTAGCTAAAGGCTGATGCAGGCCTTCAGGAGTTAGTAATGTTGCTGCAACATTTTACAACATTAATGGCTTCATGGAGATAAATGGGACTAATATAGTTTAAAAATGATCATCTCTCACGTTTTAAAGAAAGATTTAAAATGTATAAATATTATATATTTATATGCATGTGCCTCATCATTCACATTATATGTCTCAGTACACTGAGTATTACATATAAAGTGGAAGAAACCAGTAGTGGTAAAACTCTTTTTGAAATTCAAGCTAAGGTTTTATTTAAAAGACTAATCAAAGTATAATAATTAATAACTATTTCAAATTCTAGTATTATTTTAAGAGATTTTGATGTATATTTTTGTATTTTTTGCAAATAATAGCTATTTCCTTGTAAAAATCCATAAAAATAATAATAAGTGAAAAAGACTTCAAGTGGGGGTGAGTACATCAGCCAAGGTGACATACACAATAAGATGTTTTACATGTGATGGTAAATGAAACAAAATTCAAATAGTGTTCAGCACAGCATTTCAAAGAAATGGTTGATGACCCTATTTAATTCAGCTTTAAATAATAACTTATAAACTAAAGGAAATTTATTATTGCAGAGTTTAAGGACTATTTTGATATGTTTTGTATTTAATATATTTTTCTTAACATTGAAATACTTTTTAAACATTCAGAAAAATTCAATTAGAAAGTAACAAAAACAAAACATATTACATTTCTTATCAATTAATCTAGGTTAACTAAATGCCCACACATTCATCTGAAGAAGCATTGACATTTGCTCTGAATAATTACCTTAACAATGCCTTGACTACAAGTGAAAAAAAATCTAAAAGAACCAAAAAGCAACAACAACAACAAAAGAAAACAAGTATAGAAAACATTGTCTTGACATGTATTAAAGAAACTTTTGATTTGACAATAGAGAAAGGGTTAAAATGGCTGAGTTTATAGCAACTGGGTTTTTCTTGTTTCAAAGACATGAAAAAAAAATGTCCAATGGGAAATTAAAAAGTGAAAATAATAAGCCCTAAAAAACACAACCAATTTGATTTGATGCTCATGAAAGAGCAAAATATGTGGATGAATGGTGAAAAGCAGATGACAACCTCAGCTGTGAATAGTAGCACAGGGCAGGAATTGGAGAATGGCTTACCACCTAGCACCTCTTGGATGTACTATGAAAACTGGCCAAAGGAGCAAGTCATTAAAATGCACCCTAGACAAGGGAAAGCCCCCTACATGAATCTGGTTCAGGAGCATTGTCTTATCATCCACATATCCATGTATTAAACAATCACTGTTGTGAATCATTCATCCGAAAAGTACTATGGCCAGATATTGTGACATAAATGGTGAGATAAATTTATAGTTTGTAATCAAGACCATCAGATGAACTTTAAGTCCAGGCAATCTACCAGGACTTATAAATTTATAATTTTATAAAAAGCAACTTAAAACTATAATAAATGAGTTTTCTCACAATAATTCAATCCCCTCTCCCCTTTACTTCTGATTCATGTGTCTTTAGTCTCATCTTCCTGCAAGAGACATCTAATTTCCATGCTCTTTTTCACCTATTGCCATTTGGCTATCCTTGTGAATTCTCCACTTCCTTCAGAAGATGCTACATTCTCCTGTGGTTTTTGCTTTGGCTTGAATCCTTGTTTTTGATGTTCTCTTGTGTTTAACAACACCCTATTTGGGTCCTTCAGCACATGCAACTAGTGTGCTTCTAGCCATGTAAAATATCACCCTAGCAAATATTCCTGTTTAGAGTGTGGAGCTTTGATTTTTTATTTAGAATAAAAATGGGTTAAAATAAAATATGAAAACAGATGAAAGAAATATACAGAAGAAACTAAAATGGATTCATCATACCACACAATATTTATTCATTTAAGATTGAAATATGAGTATTTTTATGCTTTTTTTATTCTTTACATTTTCTAAATTTTTGTTCATCTACATTAATTTGGTTACATGAAGGGAATTTTATATTCACATGGAACATAAAAACAGCACAAGGACAAAGTGCTTCTTAAACAGAACTGGATATTGGGGAGACATATTTGAAAGTTGATGTTAAATATTTTAAAATTTTGTGGCAAATTCTCAGTGACTATAGGATTTCATTTTAGGATGCAATAATGACAACTCAAATCCAAGGAAATACATATTTGAAACTTTCAAATTCTTTTGGGAATGTGGCTTTTTTTATTTTTGAGATTTCGAAACACTTTTGAAAAACCATAGGTATAGACTTTTCATGATATCTTGTTAATTCCTAAGGTCTTTGATGATCACCCCCAAATATTACCCATTTATTCTCCTTGATTCCTGGTATCACAGTTAACAAATCTCCATCATCAACACAACTTTTGGTGGTAACTTGAGTTCAACAACAAAACCCACTTCACTTTACTAACTGTGGAATTTTAAGACACATTCTTGAATTTTATGCCAATATCAAGAAAAATTGGATTGGCATATGAGTCACGTAATATTCAACACAGTATATGTTCATGAATAAAATTATATTTTGCTTCAAACTCATGATTATGGGGATGGATTATTATGCAGCAATAGCTAAGAATACCTGAATTCTACCCTCCATTGAATGTTTCTGCAATAAATAACCCAAATATGTGTTTAATGCTTTGGACGTGGATGATGTGTAGCAGTTCAATTGCGGTAGTGGGTTGGAATGGTTTTTAAAAATCATTCTAGGAAGATGGAAAAAGGACAACACATGCTGAGCTGTGGTGACATACTTTTAAAAAATTCCTCCTAAAATAATTGGAAAGAGGACAACATAGAAGGTTAAGAATAAGGCAATCAAACGAAATTGGTCCTGTGTGATTTCAGAATTTCTGTGGATTATTGACTGCCATGCAGCTATCATTTTTCCCCTTTTGACAGGAATTAGTTTAGTAACCTGTTTTAAAATTCCACAGCATGTTTGTTGTGTGGAAAATAGGTTATTTTTGCTATTTAGAATAGAACTGTTACCAGGCGTGGTGGCGCACACTTGTAATCCCAGTGGCTCTGGAGGCTGAGGCAGGAGAATCATGGGTTCAAAGTTACCCTCAGCAAAAGTGAGGCACTAAGCAATTCAGTGAGACCCTGTATTTAAATAAAATACAAAATATGGCCGGGGATGCAGTTCAATGATTGAGTGCCCCTGAGTTCAATCCTTGGTACACCCCCTGCCCCGAAAGTAGAAGTGTCCATATTAGGTGGATCCTGATATATTGAGCTATATTACAAATTTCTAGCTCTCAAGCTTAATGTATGGTTGCTTGAGAACCATGGCAGCTTGTAATAAAATAGAAAATTTTATTTTAAGAGAGCAGATGGGGTTGGCTGAATTATTAAACTGAGTTCATTATTGCTACCTGTAACCTGGCCCTTTCCAATGTAACTTTGTAACCCTACCCACACACAAATGGAAGCATGATTCTACCTATTGATATCAGGCCAGACCAAGGACTTGGACTTGAAATGGAATATGAAAGGAAGGAGCGGAGTGATATTTCCCAGCCTCAGACTGCAGAGAGGTGGTGTTTCTGGTTGACTCCCTAAGCTTCTTCTATCTCCATATAAAATCATCCTTCAGATAGCTTCTGCCTTCTTGGCTGGAACACCACAATGGAAGCATGTACTATTCTCTGATTCTAAATAACCCAACCATAGTGGGGAGTCAGTGCAGCTAGATATGCAACTTACAGGTCACGCACAGTCACCACAACCAGATTCGCACATGTTTGAGTGAGAATGCATGATTGCTATTTTATTCCGTGGGCCTGGCAATGTTTCCTAATGATCAGGAGATGATTACAAATACATAGACTTTGATGACCAGAGAGAGAAAATGTAGACTTGACCCAAACTAACTTGGTTTTCTTAGATTTAATAAGAATGTTCATAATGTTTACCTAATTATTTTTCTTCATGAACCAATACATTTTCTTTCTTCATGCTTCAATGAAACGAGTTGCATGTTGTATTTGGAACAAATGGAATCAATTTGTTTTTGTTGTCATAACTTTATGATAAACTTGTGGCCAGTGGTGATTTTTGCCTGTTTTTTGATAAACAAGATCTCTTTAAGGGATTCTAAAAATATCAGCTTAATATTTGTACAATCATGCACTTGACTAATGAAGACAGAGTCACAGCTTCATGGCAAATGACATGTTGTGGCCACAATTTTGATAAGATTTTATTTTATGTTTCATTTTTGTGTGAAAATTTTACCTAAATAGTTGTATCAGTCTTCCGGTCCAGGTATTTGCTAATGATATTAAAATCTCAAAATTCAGTATTTTTGAAACAAATTTTTGAGAATGATGTAATAGAAACTATACAATGAATATGATGACTTCAAGAATTGCTTTCAGTACATACTGGAAAGTTCCCTACACACACACACACACACACACACACACACCACCTACACATCAAGGCATTTCTCATTATGGCAAAGACTGACCCAGGATTATGTGAAGGGAGAAACTTCTTCTGGACTCTGATGCAGGCTTCACCCACCACTGACTCATTTCCACAACACATGATTTCTCAGTCATGTCTTTACCACAAATCACACAGGAATGACCATTTCCTTGATTCAGTTGTTCAAGACTGAGTAGCTCTCCATTATCTACCTCTTTGCTACCACAAAAATTGACATGGTAAAAAGGCTCAGAAGTGCATTTTATTCTCAGTTGAAGTAGACTCCAGGGACAAACTCAAAGTTTCTTACTCAAACTTTATTTGAACATTTTTCATGGCATGGTAGAGTTTATAAATGTTGATGGACTGAGGAATAGAAAGGACTCTTTTGGTGTTTGGATATTGCTGAACAACTTCCTTACTTTCTCTGAATCAGCCCCTGAGCTGTTATTTACAGTGAAGCATATGAGTCATCTGTCTGCAGCAGACAAAAGGAGTTTTTAGTATTTAATGACCATGCCATGGCTATGAAAATACCAAAAAGAGATGCTACATTCTTGTAAACATGCTAGATAAGAAGTTCTATCTTTTGGTTGGGTAGGAAATCCAGAGACTGATAAGATAGGGATTAAATTTTATTTTCTTTGGGTGCCATATTTATATTTCTTATTTTATTCTGAAGGTCTTGTTCAAGCACTTATTTATGAAACAAGGGAGTTCAACTTCAAAAATGTAGGAGGGTAGGCTGGAAGGGTAAGTCTCTGAAGTTTCCTAGACACAACCCAGCATCCTTACAGCATCTTGTTATTCCTGCTGCTGCCTAACCACAGGTGCAAGTCACTGTTGATTTTGTAATTGGGTTCAGGAAACTCTCAGGCATGAACATAAAATTATTGCTTCTGTTTTCTTTTTGCACCTCTGACCTCAAAAAGACATCTTGCTAAACTATACCATCAAGAATAAAGAGAAGATTGATCAATTGATTCAAATTTTACTTTAAAAATATGTCTTACAAATCTTTAAAAGAAAGAGAGAGAAAAGGAGAGAGCAAGGGGGAGAGAGAGAGAGAGAGAAGGTAAGATTGAAATGTGTTCTTGACAGCCCTCAGTAGAAATAACAGGGACTCTAAAATATAACATGTAACAATTCAAAACATAATTTTAATTTTTTAAAAGAAAGGCTGTTATACACTTTCATAAAAGATAAACTGACATTTTCTGTGATCTATACAGAGTAATCTCCTAAATGAAATGAGACACTGAAGAATTGTAGGGATGTAGATGATTTTACTTCTCTCTCTTTCTTCAAAATTGCTTTTAAAGATACAATATCAACAACTTTCAATTTTAAAAGGAAGAAATAAATTATGAAGACACACACTTTTCTGAGTTTTGGTAAGATGTGTATTTTGTACTCATGCTAGTTTCAAAATACAGCTAATGGAAGAGAGAGATTGCATTTTCTGATATTGTCAAGTATTCCATTTTTATCATTAAAATGAGACTTTTTATGTGATAACTGATGGGCAATACTAAGTTCATGGAAAATCATGTTTATGTTTCAACTGGTTACGGTGATGAATTGCATTCTTAGATAGCATGTCAAGAAGTTCAGATATTCAGCATATTTTCATGCTTTCAAATCATGCCTCAACATCCATTGGAATGACTGGCTACCAAGTGGCAGATCAAAGGCACAGTTTACCATTCTCACTGTTCCAGTCATCTATATGTTTTGAAGTATTCTAAACATCTCAATCCCTTTCCAAGTTTACTCCACTCCTACTGTATAATATACCCTTTTAAACAGTATTCTCTTCTTAGCTTTTAGAGGCCAGTTTAGAATATTAGCATATAAGGAAGAAGATGATGATGAAATGAGAAGTAGTATTTTAATATCCCACCCTTCACAGCTTGTTGTTGTGTCTGACCTCAGGGGGAATGTGATGGCTATCTCTGGGGTACTGTCAGGGTCAGAAAGTTATTGACAAGTGATGCAATTTTATGATGAAACTTTCCAAAATGGCAGCATGATTACTATGAAGATTTAGTGGAAATTTTTAGTTTCAAAGATAAACTTATATAAAAATTATACACTCACAAACACACATGACTTTACCCCGACATTTAAATGGAACTATTCATCATAGCAAGAAGCTGTTAGAGAATCCAGTAGGCTTTCTGTCATGGTGGTGGGATGAATGATGAATCAGATGCAAGGCAAGGTTCCTTAATAATTTATTGGGTCATGAGTTATGGTTTTGTTCAATTGAAAATTATTAGTTGGATTTGCCTCAGGCAAAAAGCATAGTGTATGGAAAAGGAAATAGATTAAGCAAACATTCCATGAATTTAATCATTTCAAACAGTGTACCGAAGAAAGGCCCTGATGCATTTGCCATTAATTCAGGGGACAATTTTGCTTCCATATAACATAATCACAAGATGGGAATTGTCAGAACGGCTCTGTAAATGAGATATTCATAATGAATAGTTAATGTAAGTACTTTCTCCAGTGTTTTGCCTCATGAAGACCAGGAAGAGTGCGGAAGCCAAAGACCATGTTTTTTTCTTTCACTGAAAGTTAATATTCCTCTATCTCTAGTCATTACTTTATTCACTGACTTTGTTTTCTCTTCAACCTACTTTGTTGGGTGCTAATTCTGTATTAGAGACACAGTTCAGAGCTCATTCTGAAGAGTTACTTTTAAATAAAAATTCTTGGTGGTGACCAGTTGGAGGAGCAGACACTCTTGTATGGGCTTTCTTAAACTGAGATTTTTGTAAAGTTAGGCAAATTTGACCAAATATCAAAAACAATATAAAGATCAGATCATAACCTTGCTATTTATTTAATTAGCACTGCTTAATGTTATCTGAGAAGGTTAGCTATAGCTACCTTATATACAATAAAGCAATACTCTGTTGAATAACTTGGTATATGTATTTAGTTAGAGTATATAAACCAATGTTAAATCAGCCTCTAAGAAATATGTATTTGGTGGATGGAATTGGAAAGCATTATGCTAAATGAAGTAAGCCAATCCCAAAAAACCAAATGCCGAATGGTCTCTCTGATTAGTGGATGCTGATGAATAAGGGAGGTGGGAATGGGAAACATAAGAGAAATAGAGAAACACTGGACGTGACATGGGGGAGGCGGGGGGCAGGAAAGGGGAATGGGTATAGTAAAGATGGTTGATAAAAAAAAATATATATATATATATACTGTTCATTGAAAGTGCATATAAAGGTGTTTAATATGAAGAATTTAATCTGCTTATAATTTTGTGCAAAGTTAGAAAAATTATGATTGTAACAATTTTTTTCTATTTGCCTCAACAAATGTTTTCAGTGAACAGTGTGTACAGCTTCTGTTATGTTTGATAACATGTATTAAAATGCAATTTTTGAGGAAAAAAAAAGAAAAAGAAATATGTATTTGGGTTCAGGTTTTATTTTGGGAAATTTCTCATTTTATCACAGGTTATTTTTTATCTAATGACTGCTCATGAAATTGCACTGGTCTTGGTTGAAAACATGAAAGCAACAACAATGCATATAGTCACATTAGCTTTAATTCACTCCCTCGAAGTCTCCAATTCAAATCTCAGTCGTTGGGGATACAGGAATCTCAAAGGTAGAGTGGCAAGGTTACAATTAGATTGTAAGGCTTCTCCGGTAGTGAGCTGTCTGAGAAGTGCTGTTTGAGGACTGAAGCTGGACCTTAAGTTCTTATGGGCTTAATCAGAAGAGATGCACCACACATCTCTGCCCTGTTAGAGGCTTTGGAATCACACAGAGACTGAGGAACCTATGATGGTCAGGCTCAGCTGCCTGTTGGCTGAGGCTGAGGGAAGAATCTAGATTCCTTTATTGCCCTGCACAGAAGGTACCTGCTCATTTCTAAAGACCACTGGGGAAGAAACCACAGAAGTTCTTACATGTTAAGTATGAATTTTTATAAAAATCAGCTTGATTCTAATATATTTAAACATCATATAGTAATTCTTTTTCATTCAAATATTTATCATAACTATTTGGTGCAAGAAAGTCTGTAAATAGCTGCCGTACTGGAACTGAAAAAAGCAATCCAATGTTTCCACCTTAACGTGTGTTATATTCTAGTGAAACAACAGGAGGAGCAGATCAGTAAAATTCATTGTATACTAGACTGAAACAGGCTACTGGATAACACAGCACAATGAAAAGGAGTAGTGAGTCATGGGTAGAATCGTTATAATTTTAAATGCATTTTTCATTAATTATTCAAGTGCCTTAGTGAACAGATAGTGTCTGAATAAAGAATCAAACGGACCTAATGGCTCTACACTCTGTCTTTGGAAAAACATTTTCTGTCACAGAAAACATATTTCGAGTCTGACTCTTTGAAATTAGATGAAATCACCCACAATTCCTCAGTCTTCTGAGGTGTTGAACATACCTTGGTTTTCCACTGGACACATTGGGATCATAGCATAGAAATAGATATTAAATGGATAACTGAGTGCTCTTTGAAGATAAATGAAGAAATAAGGGTAGAAAGAGAGAGATTACTGGAAAAGAAAACTATTTCAAATACAAAAAGAGAAATTACAGGGTCTTGAACAAAACTGATAACGGCCTAGTTGATAGAAGAGGTCAGATTTTGTTATACACATAAGAGGAGCTACTGAAAGATTAGGGGTTTTGGATAAAAGATACAAAGTAAGACAGTTTTTTCTTTTTCTTTTTTTTGGTACCAGGGATTGAATTTTTTTGGTATCAGGGGTACTTGAACACGGAGCCACACCCTCAGTCCTATTTTGTGTTTTATGTAGAGACAGGGTCTCACTGAGTTGCTTAGTGCCTCGCCATTGCTGAGGCTGGCTTTGAACTCGTGATTCTCCTGTCCCAGCCTCCCTAAGTGCAGGGATTACAGGCGTGCATCACGCCCAGCTGTAAGGACAGTTTTGATGCATCTATGTTGGCACCTGGATGCTGGAGATGCCCTTGGCTGCAATGATGGCAGCTGTGGAGAGGGGAGATGGGCAGCGGGAGCTGGGATGTGTTGGATTTTTAGTTTGTGCCCCCACCCCAGGTAGTGGTACAGAGGAAGATTAGACTGGGGTACATAGTTTGAAATGCCCACTAATTACCCAAGTGGATAGACCACATATGTGCTGAGTTCAGGGCATAAATCTGGACCTGACATACAAATTTAGAATTTGTCCTATTATAGAGATCATTTAACGATATGAGGCTATAAAAGTTTCCCTGAGGATTGGGAATTGATAGCAAAGAAATCTAAAGACTGTGCCCCATAACACCCAATATTTAAAAGCCATCTGTGTGAGGAAGAGCAGGACAGAATCTGAGAGAGAGCTCAGCAATATGGAAGAAAACAGGAGAAGCTGGCCTCCATCCAGTGGAGAACTATTTCACAGAAAAGGACGTCATTGACTGTGTGGAACCTCATTGCTGCAACTTAAAACCGTTTGCATTTATTCAAGTGCTCAACCAATTTCAGTTGACAAATAAGATCTGCTATTGTTAAATTCAATTTAATTACAATTATTAGATCACCTCCTGTGAGATTTTTCAGCAAATACTGTATTCTTTTGGAAACTACAATCTCATTTTTTTAAAATATTTTTTCTATTAAACATATAAATCCTCCATAAAAAGCTCACTTGAATTTCTTCCTTTTTCTAAAAATTTCTTACACGTAGTTTCAGTGTGCATGTTTTTTATAAAAATTAAATTCTGCTACAAACAAAAACTAAACACTGATAAAATTCTTTGTTTTTTTTCATCAATCTCTTGCTCTATTTATATTTATTTTTCTCATATTCTCTATATGTCAGCTTAGTGATCATTGAGGAGAACACTGTACAGTCTGTGAACGTACATATGCCAAGAACAAAAGGACTGTCGGTGTTTCTGATGAAAAAATGTAAGCTACATTATCTTAGAGGTTACTTTCATCTTACCACTAATGCAGGACTTCCAAAGAAAGGAGAAAGTTGAAAGGTATGAAACCATATGCCACCATGATTTAAGAATAATGTAAAACTTGTCATAGTTTCTTTTAAGAAAGGTCATTTCTAATTGCCTAATGAGATGAAGAAAGGTAGAAATTTATCCAGAAGGCTGAGACTCTCATGGGGAAATGTCATCATTAGCAGTTTTCAGGATGTTTCCTGGACTACTTGGTGCTTTACAGAATTTAGTAGTGTGATTTCAATTCTGTCTTTAATAATTATGTGTAGATGCCTTTTCATAAGAGCTTGAGAATTTCCTGCAGGTTTTGAGTGTTCAGTAGAAATTGTAGAGGTAGATACTATAGAGCATGAAATCACAGATTATCAAAAACTTGGGGCATTTTGAAAGGAGGATTATTTTCTCTATATTAGCAGAACCCTGGTGATAAACACTTGGCCTGACTTACTAAGAATGAAATAAAATTTTCAAATGATGCTAATGAGATGACTACTTAGTTTGGATTTCTAGTGATATTGTACCATTTTCGGTTGTTCAGTAGGAACAGAGGAGACCAGACACCCAGGGAGTAGCAGGAAACATATGGATTCATTTATTGGTTGCAATCAGGCTCAAAAGGAAAAGCTTTTGCTATAATCAGTCAATTCCCCTGAACCCTAAGTTCAGGAAGTTTTAGAAGTTTATATCCAGTGTGTGAGGGGAAGAGCTCAGAGGCTCACAATCTGTAGAAGTTCAGATAAAAGCAGCTTTTTTTTTTTAATACTGTTCTGGGCACCCAATTCAGGTCAAAGGCACTTGCTATGAAAATCAGTGTCTGGAAAGGGAGAGTCCCCCTCCCCTTCTTCCCACCAGCTGGCTCAGCAGCACTCAACTATAGTCCTTTCAGATGCAAATGCTTCTGTGAAGACCTTAGGTTGGTTTTTCTAATCACACTACGTTTCTGCAGGCATCATCCCCACCTGAAAATTCTTTTGCAGATGTTTTGTTGAGTGTCTGAGGACAAATTGTGGTGGGGGTCTCTGGAGAAGCTTAGTTAAGATTTTCTGTGGAAAAAGGGGGTGCCACTATACCATCAAATGTCTAGAACAGAAGTTTAATAATTATTCTTTTAATAAATAGCTGTTGTGCATTAACTGTCATGTATTTGCCATTATTTTGCTTTCTGACTCCATGACTTTTCTTCTTTTGGATATTTCATAGAAATGTAATAATAAAATATATACATTTTTTGTGTTTGGATGTCTTTGTATATCCTAATCTTTTCTAGATCTGTCTACTTGATAGCAAGGATGTATCTGTATTTCATAACTCTTTCTTTGTATTTAACCATAATTTGTTCAACTGATCATCCATTGTTGGAGATTCAACTTGTTTCAACCTTTCTACTACAGTAAATGGTGCTCCTAAAACATTCATAGTAAAGAATTTCTTTCACTCCTATTTTCAATTATTTTATATCTATATTTGAGAGTGGAATTGCTGAGTCTTACAGTAATTTGACATTCAGTTTTGGGGTGAACTACCACATTCCTCAACAGTGGTTGGTCATTTTGCATTACCCCCCCACCCCAGTGCACGAGAATTCCAATTTCATCACATCCTGCCAACAATTTTCATTTTTTAAAAAATTTATTTATTCTAATTAGGTACACATGACAGTAAAATGTATTTTGATTCATTGTACACAAATGGAGCACAACTTTTTATTTCTCTAGTTGTACACGATGTAGAGTTACACCATATGTGCAGTCATACATGAACCTAGGGCAATGATGTCCATCTAATTCCACCATCTTTCCTGCCCTCATGTCTGCTCCTCTCCTCTCCTCCCTTTTGACCAAAGTTCCTTCATTCTTCCTATGCCCCCTCCCCCATTGTGTATCAGCATCCATTTATCAGAGAGAACATTTGGCTTTTGTATTTTTGGGATTGGCTTACTTTGCTTGGCGTGCTATTCTCCAACTCCATCCATTTACCTGCAAATGCCATAATTTTATTCCCTTTATTGCTGAGTAATATTCCATTGTGTATATATACCACAGTTTTTTTATCCAGTCATCTATTGAAGGGCATCTAGGTTGGTTCCACATTTTAGCTATTGTGAATTGAGCTGCTATAAACACCAAAGTGGCTGTGTCACTGTAGTATGCTTTTTTTAAGTCCTTTGAGTATAGAACTAGGAGTGGGATAGCTGGGTCAAATGGCAGTTCCATTCCAAGTTTTCTTAGGACTCTCCATATTGCTTTCCAGATTGGTTGTACCAATTTGCAGTCCCACCAGCAATGTATGAGCGTGCCTCACCAACACTTATTGTTGTTTGTTCATGATAATTGTCATTCTCACTGGCATGAGATGAAATCTTAGAGTAGTTTTGATTTGCATTTCTCTAATTGCTAGAGATGTTGAGCATTTTTTCATATATTTGTTGATCAATTGTATATCTTCTTTTGTGAAGTGTTTGTTCAGGTCCTTAGTCCATTTATTGATTGGGTTGTTTGTTTTTTGAACACTTTTCATTTTCCAATTCCTTGATGATGGTGAGTCTAGTAGGTATAAATTGAGATCTCATTGTTGTTTTGATGGGCACTTCTCTTTTAAGTAATGTTCCATCTATTTTCTTTGGTGAAATCTCTATCCAAGTCCTTTACCCATTTTTTAATTAGATTTTTAGTTAATTTGTTCTTCAGTTACAGAATTTTAAAAAAACATATTTTGGGTATTACAATTTTATCAGCTATATATTCATCAAATATTTTTCCAGGTATCTAAGGATACTCATATTTTAAATGCTTTCAATAGACATTGGCCTAAGATGCTACCACATCCTGGCCTAAGATGCTGTTCACCCCAGGATGGAGTAGTCCAGCAGTTCCTCTGAGAACCATCAGACATATCAAAATGTAGTCACAATGCTTTGAAAATAAAACCCATATTGCATCCTTCCTCACCAGCATGGCCACTGCAAGCTTGAGAACAGAAGATGATAAGAAAGCTGGCAAAAATGCCACAAGTCTTTCTTACTGAAATTTCTGGGCCTCTTGATAAAGTATGCCAGCAGTTACTGCATGTTTTTAAATTGATTTCAGAGCTCCAAAAGCACTGATTCTCTTGGTGTTTTTCACTGTAATGCCTGCTTCAGTGAGGGACTAATTTTTGGAACCCATACTCATTACGTTACACACATCACCTCCCAAGCTGCTTTAAAATAAAAAACACTTTTAGGTGTCAGGGTTCTTGAATCCTAGATTTGAAGAGGTGAAAATTGGGACCTATATTTGTATGTATGCACAAAAACATGCTCTTCTCTGTATATCAGCACATTTATCATTAGTATTAATTGGTATTAAATCTCAGTTACATTGGAAGCTCTTGAGTAGCTGCTTAACACACACTTGAACCCATGTCTACTTGCTGATCCACTAGTTGTATGTATGAGGTGCCAGAATCTGCCTGGTATAAAAACTACTGAATGCTACAAATGTCAATTGTAAAATATGATATGTTTCTTTTCTGGATTTTTAGAAAAACTGTACTAAGAGTTATAGCTCACTTATGTCTTAAAAAGTAGACATACATATGCATATATCCTCATGTAAAGGGCAAGTAAAAATTGTATATAAATTATGTCTCTTTTTTTTTCTGGAGAGGGAAATGGATAATAATTTCACATATTTGCATTTATACAAAATATATAAATGCCTATAGATAGATATATAGGTAAACATATACTTAGGCATAGAAAAGATTGGGTTATATATCATGTGGCGATAATGATCAGGAGTTCTGTGTTTAAGTACATTTTCCATAAAAAAATATTGTGGTTGGATATAGACATAAAATTTTTAGACAAATTTGTTAAACTCTCACTAAAATAACACTAATTTAAATTAGAATGACTGGCACAGATACTCTTCAAAAAATATGATCATAGGAAGAAAACAGACAAATAGAGGTGTTTAGTTCCTCCAAACTCATGAACCCAATATGAGTCTAAAAAGAAACTGCCCATAGAATTGCTCCATCCATATCCCATATTATTGTGCTAAACTCTAGGTGATTGCTTCAGTTATATTCCTTTCTTAGGTCCCACAAAGGGGTGAAGAATTAGAGGGAAAAATTCAAAATCACATGTTCAGTTTTAAGAAAGTAATATTTTTTTATTGGTGCATTGTAATTATACATAATAGTGGTTTTCTATATGTCCTATTCATACATGCAAATAACATATTTAATCAACTCCATTCCCCAGGACCTTTCCTCTCCCTCATATTACTAATATTACCTCTGTTCTTCCTTCTGTCATTGTTATTTTACTTAGTGTGATAAAATCTGTAAGTGTGCATGATTCATTCTGGTGTATTCATACATGGATGCAGCATAGTTTGGTAGATTTTATTCCACAGTACTTCTCTAAGCCCTCCCTTACTCTCATCCTACCAATCCCTTTCCTCTATCCTGTTGATTTCCTATTTTTGTGAGATTCCTCTATTTTTTATTATCCCTTCCACTCCCTCCTCTCTCTCTCTCTCTCTCTCTCTCTCTCTCTCTCTCTCTCTCTCATCTGCATATGAGAGAAAACATGTGTTCCTTGACTTCCTGAGACTGGCTGATTTCACTTAGCACCGTGTTCTCCAGTTCCAGGGCAATCATAATAGCCAAGCTATGAAACCTGCCCATCAACAGACAAATGGATATAAACAATGTGGTTTAAGTACATGATTAATTCAACCATAAAGAAGAATGACATTATGTAACTGGAGGTAAGTGGATGAAACAGAAGAAAGCAAGTTACTTTAATGTTTCAGAAGATTTTCCTTACACAGATCCTTTAGTTACTTCTTAAATAATATATCTAAACCTGACTATTAAAATGCTCCAAAAGGTATGAACTTATATACTTGCTCTATTACAAAAAAACAATAGACCATACATAATCTGGGAAATATTTGATGTAAAGAGTGGCATGTGATTTATCTGATTATATGTTCTTTTAAAACTCAAACACAGAGACATGACATTCATTTACACTTTTTCTTTTACAATGACTAAAGCATTTATTTTGATCACTGTAGAGAAATATGTACTTCCCAGAGGACAAAATATATAATTTTGTTACATATAATTATACATTTCATTTTCAGACCAAATGAAAACATGTTTGTTTCTTTTAGTTTACCAATCTGTTCCTAAAGTGGTCATTATGTCTTAACTTTTTTTAATTGTTTGTTTTCAAATCTATGATCTTTACATAAGGAAAAATTACAGGGGGAAATCTGTCCATTGTGAGATGGGCATACCTTATAGTTTGCATTTGACTTTGTAATCGAGCCCATGTTTGTTATTCTAAGAGGAGACACAAAAGCATTGAGGAGAATCATAGAAAATACGTCAAGTTATAATACAGCATGAACACCTCTTAACAAGGTACTAAGTGAAGTTGTCAAATCAAGACTTTAAATTCTTCAGTTTTCTTGAGTTAAGTGCCAAGTGAAATACGGCAAGTAGGTGACAATCTTGCCATAATGTCTTAAAATCTCCTTGCTTGTATTTTCTATATCTTAAAGATTATAAGTTTCTGTATAAATTATATGAATCATACGAGCCTGGATTTTAAACAAAGCCAGAAGTATTTGATTTCAAAATACATTGCTATGTCTTTTTCAAGTATGTATGATAAGAGACAGTTATGTTTAGCCAATATTTGCTGACCACATGTAATATTTTTATCATATAGTCTGCAGGCTCATGAGGATTCAGTAAAATGTTATATTCTTATATCTGGAGACTAAAGATTTCGATATACTTGTAGGAGTCAGATACTATTTCCTATAAAATATTCATATCCTCAACTTGACTTGTTTTGTCTCACTGATGTAGAACAAAAGAGAATGGATACCTGAGGAATTTTCAGGAGGCATGTTTATTGACTGCAGGATCCAGAAGGGCTATTGCCCAAATCATTCTCTGGACCAAGAGTCTAGAAATTCTTTGATTTTTATATCTGTGGGAGGAGAAGTTTGAAGATTTACATTTTTTGTAGGAGTTTACATAAAAGTAGTTTTTTTCTATGAGTTCTCAGAAAGTGCTTTCTGTTTCATTTTTTAGAACAGTCAGAGGTTTTACACATTTTACCTCAAAAACAGAGTAATATCATCATCAATTCCACAGCCAAACTTAGCTTTTGTGGGATACAGCAACAGGCAGTTGAAAGTTCTAACCACACTGAGCTCTTTTGCAGAAATCTTTACTGATATTCTGTTAATAAAAACAATTATGATGAGGGTCTTTTGGGTGGAGTCTATGGCCTACTTCATCAAAACAGAAAATGAGAGTTCAAAAAACTAAATAAAACAAGAAAAAATTGTCTCTTTATTTCTTCCACCAGCGAAGCAAGTTCCCTAGAATCTTGTGTGCCTGTAGAGCTGTCATTGATGCTATCAAAGGTTGTGCGCTGTACAAAGTCAGAAGGTACCATTCACACAACCATGGATTCTTCTCTAAGTCTACATCTGATGATGATTGTGAGGAACACAACATGAACTGCACTTGGAAGAAAGGTGAATAAAAAATTTAGGTAAATCTTTAAATTAGCGACTCGTCCTAATGGGCAAAATATAGACAGGGAAATGAGAACTCTGCTCACAAAGGAAAGCTAGGTAGGAGTAAAGGCTTGCATTATCCTTAGAAAGTGGAATGAGAGAAGAAGTCTGCTATCCAAAAGGTTTTTTAAATCATTATTATTTTAAAGTTATCTTTATTTCTGTATATGTGGGGGAAAAAAGTCAATGAAATTGCAAATTTAGAGTTGACATTTTCTTCAAAAAGTAAACGCAGAATTTAAATTAACATTTGATTTAATATAGGGAATCAATAATGAATACAGTGAGTATTGATGTAGAGAAAATGTGCACGGAAGAACCAGATGCATGTAAGACACTGAGATTTTTCTTTGTTTTGAGGTGAAAAATCTTTAATACAAAAAAACCATACCTTGTTGGAAGAGAGATTCCAAATTGGACCTCACAGTGAGCAGGGAATATTGGGCTGCTTCATAGAAGATTGTAGCAATGAAATGACTGAAATATTCCCAGATGCAGAGTTAACTCTTAAATTGCACAAGGCCTGACTCCACTTTCTAAGGATAATGCAAGCCTTTACTCCTACCTAGCTTTCCTTTGTGAGCAGAGTTCTCATTTCCCTGTCTATTTTTGCCCATTAGGATGAGTGGCTAATTTAAAGATTTACCTAACGTTTTTATTCTGGGCCAGGGTGACTGCAACCCGCCAAGTGAATGAAGAATTGTCTGCTGGTGAGAGGGGACAGTGCCTGTCATTCCAGTGGCATGTGTGTGCAGGAGGACTGGAGGAAGACTCGGGCAGCTTCAGCTGCCTGGTTGGCTTTAGCAGCTTATGACTCAGAAAAGAAAGAGCAGCAGGGACTACTGAGCAGAGCTGTAGAGTTATGATATCCTAATTGGCTATGGTTTCACAAAATATAGCCTAATAGATAAAATTAATTCAACATTTTCTTCATGTGGTAAGTATTTTTAAAAAATAGTTTGTACAAATCTGCTAAATCAGAGGTTTAAAAATCTAAAGGAAAAAAAGTTTGCGCTAAATTTCTAAAAAACAAACAAACAAAAAACAACAAAACAAAATGAAGATAAAGATAAATGCAGGAGGTGCTGTCATGCTTGCTATTATTGACATAAAGGTGGGAACTCTGGAGTCCATAGAGGTCGCCTGCTCCCGTTTCACAAGTGTGGACGATGTGCCACTCTCATTTGGAAAGTTCAACAAGTCTCTGGAACTCACTTGAAATGTTAGCAATCTCATATGAACAATTAATACCCCATTGAAAAAAATTCTTTTGACATCCTGCCAATCAACAAATGCCACAAATATGAAAATGATGCTGAGATGCTGAGTTACATGTACGCAGAGAAGTGACAGGCTCCGTCTAGTTTACAATTTCTTGTCAACATGCAGATCAAATGACCAACATCTACTGCTGAATCACTGACAATAACCAAGTAATTCATCATAAGAGAAGATTGTCCCAAACCTGACACTTTAAACAAAGGGACGTATGTTATACCATAAGGATTTCATAGAACCTTGATGTTCACTGGCTTAATTCCCTGTTGGAAGAAAAATATGAACACTGTAGGTTCTAGGTTAGGTTTTTGTATTTTCATGACTGATACAAAGTGAACTATATGGAAATATTTCTTAAAATTCAGGACCATAATGTGGAGACTTAATAGTTTATTGAAACATAGTACAAGTAAACATTTAATATTAATATAACAGCTAAAGGGCTGGGATTGTAGCTCAGCAGTAGAGCGCGCTTGCCTCACATGCGTGAGTCCCTGGGTTCGATCCTCGGCACCACATACAAAGCAATAAAATAAAGACATTGTGTCCATCAACAACTAAAAAAATATTTAAAAAAAAATATAACAGCTAAAAATTCTGCCATATAGACATGAAGGTAAAAGTGGTACTTCATTTATGTTTTAATTTTAGCTTTAAATAGTTAATTCTAAAATATTATTCAATCTATATTAACTAAGGCTGATAGTCAATGCCTTAACTTAAACCTAAATACCAATGCATATAGAAGAATTGAAGCCAATGACTTTGATTTTCTGTTGCTGGAGCTACTATGAAATTATTTGATCTATCTTTCTTTACATCTCAAACTGAGTGCATTTAGACTTTGAAAAGGCCATGGAATACTACATTATTTCAAGAACCAGTTACCTAAGCCTTGAAACATTGATGTCCACATGTAATATTTTTGGTTTGATATGAATGAAAATATGCTTTCAGTGCTTTTTAACTTTCAGAAGTTGTGTTTATATATGGATAACATAAATAAATTCCTGTCGGTTATACAAAATTCAACACTGCTTTTTTTTTGGAGTCAGTAGAAATCATTGTATAAATACACAAAATTTAAGGAAGATTTAAATTTTGTGCCCTAGCATTATTATTCAGCTCTATCCATTGTTAGTTTACTCAATTTGGGGGAATTATTTATGTACACATCCCTATAAACTAACCAATTGTGGCCCTGTTGACTGTGAATTTGTCTGTCTCATAGAAAACAAAATCAGTTGTTCTTGGTATGAGTTTATTACATCTTTAGAAAATATAACTTAGGTATTTAACTTCCTCTTCTTAGGTTTAATGATTATCCTACACACTTTAATACAGCATGTTGATGGTCTTTCTGGAGGTGTCGTTTTCGGTCTGGATTTTTAGGATGTGATGATTTTTGACTGCATTTACTTATAATGAGCATCCAGAAATAGATTCCTATTCCAGTTCTGTAGACCTTGCCAACCAATTAGAGTGAAAAGACATGAACCCTGTTAGAATTAGTGAGCCTACACATCAGCAAGGCCATTCCATCACATCTTTTATGAAATTACCATTATTCTTATGTCTACCCTCTTTGTGTGGGAAGGTCGTATATGTTAGTTTTCAGTGCAGGCAGTTCAGTCTGTTTCATTAAAAACTGTAAATCTGTTTTCAGTAATACTTAAAAATATTGATCTTATTCATCAATTTAATAAACAAAACACACCATCATGCTGTTCTTTTTGAAAAGGTTTCTTTCCTAAGCAATTGTCTCTCATCGCAGTTAGAAAAACTATACTGGTAAGATAATGTTTCAAGTTTAAGCCTAATTTGATCTGTGCTTTTGGAAGTTTTGATTGATTTTGCCAGTTCTCTGAAAAATGGCTGAGATCTGGATATTTATTTTTGGGTAAATGTTAAGAGATATTTAAGGATAATGTATTATCTATGTGAGAAATATCAAGCTAATTTATATTTGATAGTCATTCTTGAAATATAGAAAAATTGAAAGGACAATACACACAGTAATATTGTGCATTCATTTCATTTTAGCCCAATATTTATTCAAAGGATGGACCTGAATATAAAGGGTTTCACTACACAAGTCTTTCAGGGTAGGAATCTGTATTCAACTTTGTAATGCTTCCAAAATCAAAAATCTTCTCTAATCAACTCTATTGGTTTTGAAGGTGAGCAAATACATAGTTTTACAGAGGTTCATCCACCAACTTATTTGAGAGGCAATAAATCTAAGATTGGGGTGTGCACAGCATCTTGTTGAGGAAAACACTCCACCTCCTTCAAACGCTGGTGCACATGAAGTGGTCTGCTGTCTCTGTTCTAGTTTCTTCACCCTGAGAATAGAGCTATAAATACCAGAATGTTGTGCTACAATCTATATGGAAATAAATATTAGAGAAAGGCCTCTGGAATCAAACTGCAAATGGTCGACTCCCAGGTTTGCGAATTTGGTTGCTGTGTTGTCAAAAACGGGATGACTATCTTACCTGTTTTGCAGTGTCATGTGCTCTAAGCCAGTTACAGTGGAAAAGGTCTTAGACAGCTATCTCATGCATAAACATGATGATATCATCCAGGTTCAGTAATGTAGTTAGATAAAATTTCAAATTTAAGATATTCCTGCGGCAGTTTTCATTCCTCCTGTCTGAGGATAATGTGGAAATAACGTAGTAATCACTTGTAGATTTTATATACAATTCACACACTCTGTGATTCTGAGTAACACATACATCAAAAATCCTTCCAGACCATTTTCTTTTTAAGGTCTTTTGGCAAGTGTTTTGCAGAAAATACTATAGATTTGGAAGAAAATATTCTTGATATATACAAGTCTTTTCCGTATTGATAACATCCTACTTTTTAATCATATAGCATCAAAGCTTTTGAATCCTCACCTAATTTCTTCTCATGCACTGAACCAGGACATATTATCTTTGGATATACTGTCATGGGTTTCAAATTGATAACAAAATTGCAAAATAAACTTTATTTTTCTGGAAATTTTGTTTTTCCTACCTTAGAGAGGAATCTATTTTTTTTTCTAAATCTCCTCATGCTTCCTCCCAGCTTTCAGTTGATGATTGTGCCTTTCGCTTCATTAAGAAAGAAATCAGAAGCAGCTAGGGAAGGCCTGGTTCATCTTTCCACCAACAATCTACCCATCCACATACATTGTGCTCAGATAATTTGCCTTGTCTGCTGGCACACTCAAAGGACACCTGCTCTGTTTATTTTATTTTATTTTTTTGGTACTGGGGATTGAACTCAGGGGACTCGAC
This sequence comes from Geosciurus inauris, assembly GCA_004024805.1. NCBI lineage: Eukaryota > Metazoa > Chordata > Mammalia > Rodentia > Sciuridae > Geosciurus > Geosciurus inauris. The sequence goes on along the minus strand of PVHX01006514.1, from coordinate 75,599 downwards.
CACTGAGCCACATCCCCAGCCCTATTTTGTGTTTTATGTAGAGACAGGGTCTCACTGAGTTGCTTAGGGCCTCGCTGTTGCTGCGACTGGCTTTGAACTCGCGATTCTCCTGTCTCAGCCTCCCAAACTGCTTGGATTACAGGCGTGTGCCACTCTGTTTACTCTTTATTCCTTCCTCTGGTGTTATGAATCTCATATTCTCTCAACTTTTCAGAGAAAGTACATTTTACTTTTCTGTTGATTTCATATTCATAACAATTGTTTTTAAGAATGTAGACTTTTGTTCAAAATATATCCCACCTTTCTTTATGATCCTTCTTAAAAACTCACTTTACAAAACAAATGACGTTCTGCTGCTGAAAACACTTGTATGTCATGGTTTTCCATGTGATGTCCCCGGGCAAGTGGAGTGATAGCAAGAGTGACATGCGCCAGGACAGCAGGAGTGCTGAGAAATGTTAGTCTTCCCTTGCTGCTTTGCTCTGACGTAGAGTGACAATAAGTGTTGGCAAGGATGTGGGGGAGAAGGCACGCTCACACATTGCTGGTGGGACTGAAAATTGGTGCAACCAATGTGGAAAGCAGTATGGAGATTCCTTAGAAAACTTGGATTGGAACCACCCTTTGACCCAGCTATCCCACTCCTCGGTCTATACCCAGAAGACTTAAAAATAGCGTACTACAGTGACGCAGCCACTTCAATGTTTATAGCAGTTTAATTCACAATAGCTAAACCTTGGAACCAACCTAGATGCCATTTAACCGATGAATGGATAAGGAAACTGTGGTATATATACACAATGGAATATTACTCAGGAATAAAAAAGAATAAAATTATGGCATTTGCAGGTAAATGGATGGAGTTGAAGAATATCATGCTAAGAGAAGTAAGCCAATCCCAAAAAAACCAAATGCAGAATGTTCTCTCCGATAAGAGGATGCTGATCCATAATGGGAGAGGGAACATGGGAAGAATGGAAGAATTTTGGTCAAAGGCTAGGGAGGAGGGAATGGGCATGGGGGCAGTAAAGATGGTGGAATGAGATGGACATCATGGCCCTAGCTTCATGTATAACTGTATATATAATGTGATTCTATATCACGTACAATCAGAGAAATGAAAAGTTGTGTCCATCTGTGTACAATGAATCAAAATGCATCCTGCTATCATGTATACCGAAGTAGAATAAATAAATAAAATTAAATTAAAAAAATAGTGACCCTGAGGGCTGCTGTTTAAGCCAGGGATAAAACCAACCAGGAATAGATGCCCAGGACAAAATGACCCACATTCACACTATTGAATTAAATAATAGAAGCTCTGTATGATAATAAGCTAGTGAGATTATGCAAATGTGGACAGTCTTGAATCTGAACCCCACATTGTTGTCCTCTGAAATATATTTATTCATCACTATATAACCTGATACTCAAAAGTCATATTAACCTCACATACTCAGAAGTTTAAAAATGGCTCTTCTCACTGAAAACTAATCATCTCTATCCTGCTAGCTCTTCTGTGATACTAGACTGGTTGATTTTTGATCTTGTCACTGAAATCACATTATGAAAACACTACAAATACTGACATGGACCGTAATAACTTCAGAGCTCAGCACAGGAAGATGAAAATCCTGCATCTCTGCTTGAAAATGTGTCTTTACCTTGAACAGAATAGGACAGTTGGTTTCAGTCTCTGATAGCTTAGAAGATCTGCTAATAAAAATCTGACCCTTTCCTCCCTCCCTCTTTTCCACCCATCGTTAGCTGCCTACCAAATGATATGCACTGAAACATATGCTTATGTGCAAAGAGAGAAGGCACACTCCTTGACCTGGAATGGCTTTTAGTTGTGTGGAGTTAAACTGAACTGAAAAACTAGTACAATAAAGTACCACAAGTATCACTGCAGAAATATACACAGGATAGAACTTTAAGGAGAGCATGCAGATTATACTAGAGGGAGTCAAAAAGTTCTAATGTAGCCCTGCTTTTAGACCAAATGAACATAAAGGTGGAGGGTGGTTTGGTGATCAATAAAAAGTGGTAAGATTAACAAAGAAGAGGAAGTATAAAACATGGAATGTTCTGGAATCACATTATTTCAAAAGACTAGAGTTTCATATGTGTAGAAATACTGGTGAGCAGGGGAGACTTATTAGAACATGCGGCATAGATTTTTTTCCTTTCCTAGCAAAGGATAGGTTGAAAGTTCATGCTGAAGACGGTAGTTTAATTATCTACATTCATGAGAAATTTGGTGATCATTCCTATAATCCTTATAAAATGTACACTGCATTGAGAAGCAGCTTTCACCTATGCATCATGATGCATACAAGACAGGTGTGTTGTGCTGTTAATACTGTAAACTTAAGTTACAAGCTGAGATAAAACATTTTAATTGTATCTTAAATGGATTTAAGTCACTACTGGGAAAATAAATAATATAGGACACTTGTAATGTTGCAGAAATGCAAACATGGTGGAGCATAAGGTTATTAAAATTATTATAGAACATTCAGGATGACCATTGGACCTCATGTCAAAAAGTAAATCTATCTTCACTTGAACAATGTTTCAGCTTTTAGGCATTTTATTTCACGAGAAAATAACACAGACTCAAATCAGTATCACAAAGATAAAGCAAAATGAGTTTTTAAAGTTATGCAAAATTTTAAAATAGAAACCAATTTGCTAGAGTATTTGTTTTCAACTTTACAAATAGGTGGGTATAATTGCAAATTAAGTTTATTATCATTTTTATGCTAGCATTTTTTTCTGAACTTCTCACTGGGAGCATTGATGAACAAAGAATTATAAATGGGAGTGCTTTGTTTCAAAAATATATTGATTGTTTCAGGCACTGTAGAAAATGATTCCATAAAGTAATGTGAGCATCTGTGGTTTGAGAAATTTGTTTCAAATAATAATTTTATTTTGCCTGATGTAGTTTTTTTTTTTTTCTTTTTTCCTTTTGGCCTGATTATCCTTTTAAAGAAATGTTTGCAACACTCTGAAACATGCAAGAAGCTATTTGGTAATAAAAGAATTTAACTGTTACAGGTGTACAGAGCTGTGGCCCCCCTTCCAGTTTTTATTGTAGATTTTTCTGTGACATTTCCATTTATTTATTTACTCATTCAATAAATATTGATGAAATACTTTACATGTGCTAAAAATTGTTCTGGAATGGAAGTTTGCAGTGATGAATTGGGTTCATTTTCACATATTTCTTATGTCTCCTATCACATCTTATTTAAACTTCATAAAACCTTATAATGAACAGTTTTCATTCTTCTTTCTACAGGAGGAACTATGACTGTAACCCCAATGGCATAAACTTGTAAGGTTCAAATGGCTAAATCTTTCTCTCTTCACTCCTTTCACTGTCGTATTGATTCTCTTAAGTACCCAGTTTAAAATTGTAATATATTCTTCTGACATATCATTCTGCTTTAGTGTACCTGTCAGTCCAGCGATTAACATCATGTCAATTACTTCTTATCAACAAGTTGTTCCATAAGGTCAGTTCAGGTTATTCCCCGGGTTACCATGGTTCATACCTTTTAGTGTCTCCTGATTGGAACAGCTCTCACCCACCGTAGCACAATGCAATCAGCTTTCTAAATCGATGACTCACAATCAGGAAGAGCAAAACAACAGCACTCTTGGTTTTTCTTCTTCTTTTTAATGTATAATTCCAAAAGTGGTCTCTTCTTTATGTTTTGGATTTGGTGTTCATCTTCCTTAGCTGTTGACCTCACCACACCCATAAAAACACACTCCTACTCAGTTTCATTGTCATGTAATGTTCTTTTTTTTTTTAAATATTTTTTTAGTTGTAGATGGACACAATGTCTTTATTTTATTGCTTTGTATGTGGTGCTGAGGATAGAACCCAGGGCCTCACGCATGCGAGGCAAGCGCTCTACCGCAGAGCTACAATCCCAGCCCCTGTAATGTTCTTTCTTTCATTCCTTGATTAAAATCCACATGTGTGTTTATTTCTGGTCCTTGAGCATAATTGCAACTCATTTTGCTCGAAAGGCTGAATCCCAGTCCTGTACTGCTGTTCAAGGTTGCTATAACTACATATTCCCGCCTGGTCTCGTAACAAACTTTTTTTCCAATAATTCCAGCTTAGTTCATCCTTAAACATCCCTGTACTCTTCATTTAAATCTCTGCCTGGAACTTTAAACAAACGCTATAATGAATTCTGTGCATGGCTCTTCAAACTTTGTATCTCTCCTAATGTACCCTGTTTCAGTGTAAGACAACCTATACCACGCTCGTTTTCACAGATTACAGATTTGGGAGCTATTTGTGACTACTTTTGCTCCAGTCCCAAACTGGTTTAAATAATCTGTTTTAAAGATGTCCATTTATCCTCGTTCTTCTTGCTACCACATTCTTCCACATCAAAATCATTCCTCCTGTGGCCAGTTACCTGGGACGTTTTCTCTCAGCTTGTAACTTAAGTTTCCAATATTAACAGGTCCTTTCCTTGCTGTGTGGGAAGACAGCCACATTGAAGCATTCACAAGTACAGGAAGCGTTCCATTGTCCTTGGACCAGATTATTTTTGAATATTTTTTTTTTTAGTTGTAAGTGGACACAATACCTTTATTTTATTTATTTATTTTTATGTGGTATTGAGTATCAAACCCAGTGCCTCAAATGTGCTAGGCAAGAACTCTACCACTGAATTAAAACTCTGGCCTAATTTTGTTTCATATTTCATATAAACTAACTTTTTCGAATACTATAATCATGATTTCATCACATTTCACCCTTATTTTGAAAATAAACCCTACATTATCATACCTTCACTTATATTAGGAATTGCAGGGATTTCTCATTAATGTCAATCTTCTTAATGTGATCGCACATCTGTGTATTCTGATCCACATACCTTTCCTCTACACCTTGCATTTTCTTCTGTACATGATATTCCAGTTCTCGGACCCTTCTGGAACTTTGATTTGCCGTCCAATTCCTTTCATGAAGCAACAGACCACAATCCCTTTTAAGCACTACTTTCCCACATGTAACTCACTTTCTAGACATCTGTTTCCATGATTACCCCCACTCTGATCATTATGCTCTTCCTTTATGAACTTCCTCAAATATCACTTCACAAGCCTGGCATAGTAGTGCACGCCTCTAATCCCAGCTGCTTGGGAGGCTGAGGCAGGAGGATCTCGATCCTCAGTAAAAGTGAGGTGCTGAGCTGCTAAGTAACTCAGTGAGACCCTGTCTCTAAAAAAAAATACAAAATAGGGCTGGGAACAATGCTCAGTAGTTGAGTACCCCTGAGTTCAATCCCCAGTACAAAAAAAAAAAAAAAAAATCACTTCACAAAGGCTTTTCTTGAAACTATGTAAAATGGATTCCTCTCATTCTTATCCCAGACTATCGCTGCCTTTTTAATTAGCTACTTCCTCTAATGGACTCCAAGCTTCATTAGGATAATAAAAAGCCTTATTCTTCTGTTTTGCTACATTTTTGGGCTATATGTCCAGAATCTAGGACTGTCCCTAATGTACAGTATGATTTCTGTAACTAGTTTTGTAGACAACTAATGACTAACATAGATCACAGAGCAGGACCTCAGGCTGGTTAGAGTTACTGGGAAAAACCCAACCACTGTAGGAGCACATGGTTTTCCTTCCTTGCCATTTTTTCACTCCTGTAATATGAATTGCAATCCTAGTGTGCCAGTGCAAATAAATACATAGAATCATTTTTTATACATATTCTCACCAAAAATGTTGTAAATCTGTGGTACATAGGAGATACATGGTATTATAGTGGTCTTTAGAAAATAGAGTGTTGATTTTATATCCTGCTACTTTGCTAAATTCATTTATTGATTCTAGAAGTTTTCTGATAGATTTATTTCTACATTAGCTGAAACCAACCAAGCCCCCTTTGACCTCACAGAAGGAGAATCAGAACTTGGCTTTCTGGATCCTCTAAGTATAGAATCATATCATCTGCAAATAATGATAGCTTGAGTTCTTCTTTTCCTATTCATATCCCTTTAATTTCTTTCATCTGTCTAATTGCTCTGGTTAGTCTTTCAAGGACTATGTTGAATACCAGTGGTGAAAGAGGGTGTCCCTGTCAATTGCATTTCTATACATCAGTGATAAACTCTCTGAAAGAGAAATTAGGAAAACTGTCTCATTCACAATAGTCTTAAAAAAATAAAAATGAAATACTTGGGAATCAATTTAACAAAACAGGTGAAAGACCTCTACAATGCAAACTACAAGACACTAAAGAAAGACATTGAAGAAGACCTTAGAAAATGCAAAAATCTCCCATGATCTTGGATAGGCAGAATCTATATTGTCAAAATGGCCATACTACCCAAAGTGCTATATAGGTTCAATATGATTCCAATTAAAATTCTAATGTCATTCCTTATAGAAATAGAAAAAGCAATCATGAAATTCATCTGGAAGAATAGGGGACCCAGAATAGACAAAGCAATCTTTAGCAAGAAGAGTGAAGCAGGAGGCATCACAATACCAGACCTTAAATTATATTACAAAGCTATAGTAACAAAAACAGCATGATACTGGCACCAAAATAGACATGTAGACCAATGGTATAGAATAAAAGACACAGAGACAAACCCACTTACATACCCTTATCTTATACTAGACAAAGGAGCCAAACACGTATACTGGAGAAAAAATAGCTTGTTCAACAAATGGTGCTGGGAAAACTGGAAATCTATATGCAGCAAAATGAAACTAAACCCCTATCTCTCACCATGCACAAAATTCACCTCAAAGTGGATCAAGGACCTGGGAATCAGACCAGAGACCCAATGCCTAATAGAAGAAATAATAAGCTCAAATCTTCATCATGTCGGATTAGGAACATACTTCCTTAACAAGACTCCTGTAGCACAAGAAGTAAAATCAAGAATCAACAAATGGGATGGATTCAAACTAAAAAGCTTCTTCTCAGTGAAAGAAACAATCAATGAAGTGAGTAGAGAGACAACATTCTGGGAACAAATCTTTGCCACACACACATCTGATAGAGCACTCATGTCCAGGATATATAAAGAACTCAAAAAACTTAACACCAAAAAAAACCCAAACAACCCAATCAATAAATGGGCCAAGGAGCTGAACAGAAACTTCACAGAAGAAGATATACAATCAATAAACAGACATGAAAAAATGTTCAACATCTCTAGCAATTAGAGAAATGCAAATCAAAACTACCCTAAGATTTCATTTCACGTCAGTCAGAATGGCAATTATCAAGAATACAAACAACAATAAGTGTTGGCAAGGTTGTGGGGGAAAAGGCACGCTCATACATTGCTGGTGGGACTGCAAATTGGTACAACCAATCTGGAAAGCAGTATGGAGATTCCTTAGAAAACTTGGAATGGAACCACCATTTGAGCCTGCTATTCCACTCCTCGGTCTATACCCAGAAGACTTAAAAACAGCAAATTACAGTGCTGCAGCCACTTCAATGTTTATAGCAGCTGAATTCACAATAGCTAAATGGTGGAACCAACCTAGATGCCCCTTAATAGATGAATGGATAGAGAAACTGTGGTATATATACATAATGGAATATTACTCAGCAATAAAAGAGAATAAAATTATGGCATTTGCAGGTAAATGGATGGATTTGGAGAATATCATGCTAAGTGAAGTAAGCCAATCCCAAAAAACCAAATGCCGAATGTTCTCTCTGATAAGTGGATGCTGATCCATAATGTAGGGGAGGACATGGGAAGAATGGAGGAACTTTGGTCACAGGGTTGGGAGGGGGAAAGAGGCATGGGGGCAGTAAAGATGGTGGAATATGATGGACATCTTAGCTCTAGCTTTATGAATGACTGACTGCATGTATGTTGTGATTCTACATCACATACCACAAGAGAAATGAAAAGTTGTGCTCCATCTGTGTTCAATGAATCAAAATGCACACTGTTATCATGTATACCTAAATAGAATAAATAAATTAATTAATTTAATTAAATAAAAAATGAAAATAGCATTGGTTAATGCCCCTGAATTTTTGACTATTCCTACTGGACTCACTCCTCATATCATGCTATTATTTTGGTCTTGTCTCCAATCAAAGATAAGCTGTATGAGGTGAGAGCCTTTTTAAATAAACAGATTGGATTGTAAAGGGCCACACCCAAATATAAGCCAGTTTTCATACTTTCTAAGAAGTTCAAAGATGAAAACAGTGTCTCCTCACAACAGCAAAGGATGGAGCCAGTGCACACTCCATGCTACTGAACTTCATGACTAAGTATGCAACAGAGTAGAACTGGTGGATTCACTCTATGCTATGCTTCTGTTGTAGCAGCACCATTATTCATATTGAAGTAAGAACCTTTGTACCATAGTTTCAATTTATCTCAGATCAGTTTCATACATTTGAATGACCTTATTCTGAGTACTCAGTTACACTTAGGATCAAGAAGTTGTAGTGTGTAATTGTAGAGCAGGGAACTATAGATAAAAATGATGGACTGTACATTTCAAAAGATGGGAAGAAAAGATTCTGAATGTTTTTACTGTAAAGTAGTGATAGATGTTTGGGAAATAGATTCATTTAACCTCACTTAAACATTACACCATGTCTACATGTATCAAAACATAACATGTTACCCCATAAATTCACACTTTTTTTTGTTTTATGCATCATTTAAAAATAAATGTAATTTTTTAAAAAAATGTACATATGTTTTAAAATTGTCAGTCATACAAAACCAGCCCCTAGGCTAGATTTGAATATGTTTTCAACTCCTTGCAAAATGTGTCCAGAAACACTTTCAAGTACATATGTTCACTTGATTTTAAGAAGGACATTAAGGCAATTCATTTGAAAACAAAATTATTTCTGTACATATTTTTCTAATATAGAAATAGTTTCTTCTAAATAAAGCTTTAGAATCCTCTGATATCATTCATTTTTCTTTTTCAAGGTTTTATTTTTGTTGATCTGTTAATTTAATGTATTATTTGACTTCATCTTGGGCTTCAGTATGTTTTTCAATCATATAGGCTCATTTATTGCTATGTTCATATGCTACTTGTCCTATATTGTAGAAATAAACTTTGTTTTTCTCAGTTCTGGGGATGGTAACAAGGGCCTCTCATATGCTAAGGATGCATATTACAACTGAGCTACATTCCAGACCATTTTTTGAATTTTTTTTTTTTTTTTTTTTTTGAGACAACATCTCACTAACTTGTGATCTTCCTGCCTCAGGCTCTTCAGGTCCTGGGATTACAAGCATGTTACTGTGCCTGGCATAAAATCTACATTTTATTTTTATCATGCTGGGGATCAAATCCAGGGCATCAGACATACCTTCATATTAGGCAAGTGCTACAATTCCAGTCTCAAAAATAAACTATTATTCACAACAGAGAGATTAAACAGTACAATTCAGACTACTAATTCAAAAGGAATTTGAATGCTTATTTACTATAAGACATTGTTATTCTTCACTGTGACTAAAGTACCTGAGTAGAACATATTAAAGGAGAGAATTTTTATGGTTCACATTTTCTCTAGAGGTTCAGTCCTTGGTTGGCTGACTCCACAGATCTGAGCCTGTGGTGAGGCAGACCATCAGGGTGGAAGGGCCCACAGTGATGGTAGAAAAGCATGGCAGAGGAAACTGCTTAGCTCATGACAGCCAGGAAGAGAGGGAGAGCAGGAGGAGGCAGGGACAAGATGTACAATCCCCAACCCCATGGCCCCAGACACCAAATTTCCTCCAGCCATGTCAAATTTGCCTAAAGCTACCACCCAATAATTAAATCAAATTATTAATCTTCAAGTGGATTAATCCACTGAGGAGGTTATAGTTTTCATAATCAAATCATTTCATCTCTCAACATTCCTACATTATCGAAAATGAGCTTTTGGGGGAACACCTCACATTCAAAACCTAACAATGATTTTTTAAATTCAAGAAAGAATTTGTATAATAGCATGTATGTCAGGATGATTGTAACCACACTGAATTTTTTTTTTTTTTTTTGTGGTGCTGGGGATTGAACTCAGGGGCACTTGACCACTGAGCCACACCCCCAGCCCTATTTTGTGTTTTATGTAGAGACAGGGTCTCACTGAGTTGCTTAGCGCCTCGCCGTTGCTGAGGCTGGCTTTGAACTCGCGATTCTCCTGTCTCAGCCTCCCTAAGTGCTGGGATTACAGGCTTGA